>CM040620.1:77297295-77338859 GCA_022817965.1 Solanum lycopersicoides
AATTGGCCGATGAAGAAATTACCTTCGATTTTCAAGGCATCCAATGTTAATAAGACGGGTTTTATTTTTAAGTATTATTTCATATATTCAATTTTATTCATATTATTTATTATTAACACTTCTACTAAGTGTGTTTACAGGTACCCAAGACTTGCTTCCTTAAAGCTATTCGAAAGGAGTTCGAATTATATTCAATTCATTATTTTGTATATATCGATGTTAGGCAAACTTTAGGCTAATATTATTTTTATTTTTATTGTGTATATTGCATGTTATTATATTTGTACATTATTTTATTTTGTCTCCTCAATTTGAAAAAAATGAGCTTAGTCGGGAACCACATTTGTGGATTCCGAAGGATGCCTAATCCCTTCCCTTCGGAATAATTTGAACCCCTCACCTAGAATCAATTTGGTTTCGTAGACTATATTTAAAATAATTTATTAATCGGTTTTCTAGTTTTTCCTAAAATTAGGTGGCGACTCCCTTTTCCTTTACCCTTAACCCGTTTCGTTTTAAAATTCTTTTAACTAAATTCTTTTTTAATTGAGTCACCGGCGACGTTGCTCCCATTCGAAGGATGTCAACATTGAATGGCGACTACGCTGGGGATATAGAGGTCTAACCATTATTGGGTTTATTTTTTCAATTGAGGATATTATTCTTATTGTGTTATTCATTATTATCTTGTATATGTTGATTATTTGCATATTGTTACTCAATTCATTCATTATTATTGTATATGTCATTGCATTTATGACATTTTTCAACATGTATGTATAGTATATTAAATAACGGTTTTGCGGACCGCAGACCGGACTTTTTAACTCAACTCTTTTTCGGAATGATCGACAATTTATTTGGTTCGTCAACGTCCGATGGTTGTCATGATTTCCAGCCTAAGTTGTCCACTTGGTTCCCAGTCACTCAAACCACTCTTGGTCAGTTAGTTTTAGAACATTCATAATCTCAGTCCATTCTATTCGAGTACAGTCTGTTGGAACTACGTTTGACCTGATCCTATTTCAACGCGGATACGTAGGCGCCATAGAGCTCGATCATGTTCCCCGCAAGTTTTCCAAATTTTAAAACGGAAATTGGGCAAAATTTTTTGAGGAGGTCTCCAAAAATTTTACAAAGGAATAGTTGTTACAAATTAAATACCGGAGGTTAGTTGAAGCTGACAGGGGCAAAATTTTTAGGAAGTCCTAAAAATTTTACCATGGTTGTACAGAGACTTTAGAATTTATGAGGCTTCACTCCGAGTTGGTTTGTATATTTTGCAATAATATTTTTTTTGTACATAATGTCAAATTCATCGTATATCTTTGATTTTTTACATTCATTAAATATTATTTTAATTGACTTTTTTAAGTTGGGTTGTCCGTCCTTCAATGTGACTCATTCATTTTTTTACTTCTGTTATTTTTTAATTGATTATAATATTTTGTTTAAGTTTGGGATTCGCCCTTCAATGTGACTCAATTATTTCTTATATATATTTTGTTACTTTTGTTAATTTCCCGCCCTTCAATGTGCACTCGTTCATTTTTTACTTGTTAATAATAAATAATATTTTTTGTTAAGTTTGGGAGTCCGCCATTCAATGTGACTCATTAATTTCTTATTTTATTTTTGTTACTTTTGTTAAATTTCCCGCCCTTCAATGTGATTCACTAATTTCTTCGTTTCTTGTTCAGTTTTTCTATTTATTAATAAAAATATTTTATAGAATTAAATTTACGGAGCCGGGGCTGGACAGAGGGGCGGGTGAGCGTTGCGTTGCACTATAGTGTGGGTGCGGGCCGAAGGGAGAGATGGGTCGGGGGTCCAGGGTGGGTGGTGCGGGGCTCGCCACGCGCCCAATCAACTCCGCCCCATTATTCATCTCTATAAGTGTGTGAGTGATCCATTGAAACTGAGAGAGATTAGTGCAATGCATATACTCTTGTAAAAACATTCTACGAAAAATACAAATAAAAGACAAAAATGACCTATAAACCACACCTTTAAACCTCAGTATTAATGTCAATACATACAAAGATAGAATGAAAATTTAAAAGAGTACCAAGTGATATTCTTTAAATGATCTCAAATTATTTATCTATTATACATAAATATTAAAATGAGATTACTATCATACATCATGCAGTAAAAAATTACAAGCTGGGATCCTCAAATCTTCTACAAACAAGTCAGAACGCAATCAGGTAATTGAAAATTCTTAATCAAGTAACTATACTCCACAAACACTTTTTCCCATTATCATCGTGAATTTATTCATCTTAGCATGGGAGTACTCACAAGCCAAGATTCTTCATCTCCTCAATCAACATTGGTGCGTTAGCAGAAAAATGAAAAAATACTCATTAGTGCCTATAATCAAATTTGTATGAGCATGAGAAGACTGACGGAGAAAAGATGAGGAGAAACAACTCAAATGTTGACATATTTTTAAGAATTTTGAGATTCGAAGAATTTCCAAGTCCAAACAGTTGTGACGTACGTCGTAACATCGACCATTGGTGCTGGTTGTAGTATGAGGGTCAAGGGATGATCATCCAATTACCTTTGGACCATTCAATCATAATGTCCGAAATGATGAGTATAAAGGTGGATACACATAACACCAATTTAGTGTCTCAGGACGAAGCTCTTTCAGTGTATGTCAAAACAAACTTGTCGTTACATGACATTCCAGCTTGCCACAGAATGGTCCTGTACTTTGCGAGGTGTACCAGTACTCAAGAACTCCAGAACAATTGCGCAACAGTCTTACCTTTTATGCAAGATGCAAAATTTTAAACCTGGGCAAGAAATTGGAAATATTATTTCGGCGGTCACGTCGACTGCTTTTCTCCTTTGATGGGTAAAGGGCAAAGATGTCCACATCGACTGTAAATTTGAGCACTTTTGTACCTTGAAATTACATACGAAACATTATCGAGATTCATGATAAATCCACGGAACATCACAAAATTTTCAGAATTGCCTCTTCCCAAAAATGTTGGAAATGGGAAGATGATGAATAGTAGCTGAAATATCGATACTGTATAATCCATAAAGAGAAATACAATTGAAGAAAATTATACAAAATAAGAAAATGCAAAAAAAATAAATAAATATTTTGATGTAATGATATATTCTACACGAATACGAAATCAACTCTCGAAAATTAAAAAGAAGAAAGAAAACTTTCTAGTAATGGCCGAAATAGAAACTTTAGATTTATCTAAAAGAGAGAGAGAATTCGGGCAGTAAGGAGATGTGAGTGAATAAGGTGCTGAATCATGATGTATTTTATAGTGTGAAGAGCAAATGTTATGTACTCTAAAGATATATTAAGGCGCTTAAGTAGTTAATGCCATCTAAGTCATGTGAGACACACTTTTATTTTGGAAATTACTTCTAGAGTAATGTCACCTTATATATCATTTTGAAATAATTAATTTATATTTTCAATTAGCAAGTTCTGCCATATGAATTATTTAACCACCACTAAATTTATGACATGTCCAATGTTCCCAATAGACTTTCCGATGCAAGAGTCACTCGTGGTCAAGGATTTTAATTTTTCGGCTATCAAAAATATATCATTCATGACAGAGCATATTTTTAAAGAATTTCCATCAAAACATTTTTGGATACCGATTTTTGATGAATCTCATCGTCAATTAGAGCTCAACCAAGATAAATTGTTTTACATTAACATAAAAACAAGTTAAAAGAAAATATTTGTTGCTTACAAAAAAAACCAAATAATCAATCGATATATGGTATTTTATTTTTATTTATTTTGGAACCAAAAGTCTCATCACATACTCCTTTTCATATTATTAAGAAGAACCAAATATACGCTTCATTATCTCAACTTGTAGTATTTTCATATTACCTAATGTATCACATATATTAATATAAGATTTAAATAATATATTATATATATATACTATACTATATATGTATTAAATATGATAATCACACATTACTTAATTAAATAAATAAGATTGACATTGATATCGGAGGCTCTCGTCTTTATGTAAAAAAAAATTAAAATAGAGCATATACTAAATACCTTTTTTTGTGTAAGAAATGAGTATTATTGACTTGAGATGTGTCTTATTTGAATTATCCAAAACCAAAATTTCTCCTAAACTAAGTTTCAATCACTTGTTACGTATTAAACCAAAATATCGTAGCGGAAAAAGTTGAAGGTTCAACATCACTAGTAACACATTTCTTCAACACTTCCTCTTCATACCTATAATTAAACAAATATTTATGAGTTTTCTTAATTATATGACCATACTTTTTGATAACCTGATAGCTACAGGCGTTTAATTAATGAATAAAATATGGCAACTTAACAAAGATGGAAGAAGATTCTACACAATTACAACATATAATTAGTCCAAATAATCATGTTATTTTAACATTATAGTCCAAACAAGAAAATATTCGTTTCAATGATAATACTCCTATATTATCTTTTTCAGACGATATTTTCGTTTTACTATATTGTAAGTCTTTATTTTGATATTGTCATATTTTTTTAAAAAAAATCTGCACCATACTTGATTTCTAATAATTTTCAATCTTACAAACAAATCATTAGAGTACTGAGTTCTAGTGCTTGTTATAACATACAAAATTAGATCGTGATATAATGTTTTCTCCTAAATTTTTAACTAAAGTAATTTTTCGATTGTGGCCTAAAGAATTCATAAATTGTGAGAAATATCTAAGAGAAATTAGTTACGAAATAACTATTCCACGGAATAATTAGTGAAAATTAGGTTTGAGCCTTGATATTTGATTATTTGTGTACAATTCTATCAAATAACATTCTTTAAAGGGAAGTTGTAATATATAAAAAAGGGAAGTTCACGAGTGTCCATCATCTAGCTGGCGTAAAGAAAGTTACTTTAACTCAACATGCATATATATATAATTTATCTTGTAGTATGTATTCGAATTACATAAGTATTAAAACTACTCTATTAGTGATGATTTTATTTTCTTGATAGCCGATAAGTTAGTCCTTAATATATTATTATAGATTAAAAAGAGAAAACATTATCATGATGATATAAGAAAAAGTAAAAAGTTACGTTATTGGTTACAATTTAGAGGGGAAATTAGATATTTAAAAATTAAAAGGTTCAAACAATTATAATAAAGGAGGAAGAATATTTATTGCTTGTGAAGTTGGAGAAGATGTTTAGTTTTCAAAAATATAATTGGAAGAGGAAAATATTTCCCATTCATTGTTAAAGAGATCCTAGTTTTTCTCTTTAAAAAAAAATAAAATTCCATCCGCTATCCACATTGGAGACATTTGTTCCATACCATGGACTCAAATCGACCAAGTAGAATTAAAAAGAAAGGAGTAATTAAATTAAAGTTTAAATTTTAAATTAGATAAAGTATAACCATTATACTTCATACAACATGTAGCTCTTGCAAAATTTGAGAACAAGTATCTAAGTATCAACCTGACTTTTTTTTTTTTTTTTGATCAAATCCTCTATTTTTCTAGATTATGATCTTTCAAAAATGGAAAAATAAGAGAAGAAAAAAATAATAATTAAATATAGTTATACAATTTATGTTCACTCTCACTACTAGTGAGTATAGTGACCATAAATTAGGATTTACGGCTAGTGAGATCAATTAGTTGATAAATATTTGGATAAATATAAGGTCACTCTTTACTAGCATTACCACAAAATCCTCAAGCAAAGAAAAGTCACATGGTTATTGTTAAATTTGTAGATAAAGTTCCATGTATATAGCAACAAAATAAGCTATTTTCACTTGAACTCTTACGACTTGTTCTCACTAGTAACCAATTGAGCAATATTTACTCATCCATTTGTCATGTATAAATACTTACAGAATTTCATGTTTTTTTTTAAATAATTAAATAATTCAAGATATAAGGGTTTTAACAACCTTCCACCGCTGAGTTTCAAATCCATATATACAAATTAAATATGATCTTCTAGCCTTAAAATTCGCCAATTTACTCCTTTGCTTGATTAGTTTTTAAGTTACTCTCTTTCATTATTAATCAGATATCTAGACAAAATGAATACAGATACAATACGGACGATTGTTGGAATTATCGGTCGGTGCCTTATTATACTATTCATTAATTAACGATCTTGAACCTTTTTTAACGTTCAATAATTCTTCATGCAGGAAATGTTATATCGTTTTTTCCTCTTTTTATCTCCCATGTAAGTCCCTTGGTATAATGTGAACTATTATGATTAATTAGTTATCGATTTAGTTAAATTAATCGAGGTGCGTGCATGTATACAGGCCAACGTTCATAAAAATATGGAAAGCAAAGACGGTGATGCAATTCAAACCAGATCCTTATGTTGTAACTGCATTGAATTGTGCAGTTTGGGTGTTTTATGGAATGCCATTTGTTCATCCCGACAGTCTTCTTGTTGTCACTATTAATGGCATTGGTCTCTTTATTGAATTCTCATATGTAATCGTCTTCTTCATCTATTCCGACGGTCCAAAGCGTGTACGTACTTGCTTACACTATTCAAAAATTATCGTAGATATTTTTGAAGAGTTTGAGCAACATAGCTCTTCAATGTTACTCATATTATCATTGCATTGTAATTTAAACTAACATGTTTTTTTTAATATGTATAACAGAAGAAGATTTCTATTTTTTTGGGAGTTGAAATAATCCTTTTTGCCATCCTCGTTTTCATTACGCTTACTTTCCTTCATGGAACCAAGAATAGATCAATGCTCGTTGGTATATTGGCTGTCATTATGAATGTTGCTATGTACGCTTCGCCCCTCACCGTCATGGTATTATTAATCTCTCCTTCTAAGATTTACGTTACGTTATTGAATTTATGTTATATACGCTGACAATATAAATCATATGTATAGCGTCGAGTGATCAGCACCAAGAGTGTGAAATTCATGCCATTTTACCTCTCACTTGCAAACTTTTGCAATGGAGGTATTTGGTTCGCCTATGCATTCCTCAAATTTGATCCTTACATCCTGGTAATTAATTATATTCACTCGTATTATTTATTCCCAGACTCTGATTGTGAGATTACATTTTGAATTAATATGTATTTTTTTTTTCACTTCTAAACTAATGATAGATACCCAATGGTCTGGGAACATTATCTGGAGCAATTCAGCTCATCCTTTATGCAAAATATTACAAAACCACCAACTGGGACGATGAAGGAAAGCCAAATGAAGTTGAACTTCAAAGAAACCCGGACACAGTTTAAAACCAATGACAGAGGAAGCTCGAAGAGATTCCCTTCATTCATTACTAAGCCAAGGTTCCAGGTCTCCGAGTTAGCCCGGTGCTTTTCTAATTTTTCATTAAAATAGGGTCACTGTGGCTAGGTTGGAGATTGATTACTCTCCCACTGACATCTAAAATGGAAAGAAAAAATAAATGTAATTCTGAATTATTTTAATTTAGAATTTGAGGTGGATGCACTGATTGGACCGGCTTGACTTAACATGTTATGACAGGTCACTTTGTAATTTTTTTATCAAGTACATATTTGATATTGGCTTCTTATTTTGTTGCTACACGTTCTTAGAAATTATGTTCAATCACAGAAAATGTAAGTAGACTAAAACAAAAATCATTAGTCAAATAGAAAAGGAAAAAAAAAGAAAAGATTGAGAGTATGTATAAAATAAGAAAAAAAGAGAACAGAAATGTGTAAGATTTACATCAAACCAAGAGAAAAATGCATGCAGCATGGCTTCTCAATAGAACTGTTCAAATATTGTGGCTCTGCGAGTTCACTTCCTTTGTCAAATATTTGGAAATTGAGATGAAATTTACCTATATGTCTGCTTGAGCAATAAGCTTCAAGGTCCCCTATGCCTTCGGAAACAGAAGCAACCCTGTTGTTGATCAACGGGAATCATTCCTCCGCCTTTTGATGTATCAATAGCCTCTATCATGGATACTACCTCGTCCATCTCAGGCCGTTTGTCAGGGTTAGCGTCCCAGCATCTCTTCATTACATTAGCAAGGGAACTTGGGCAACACCTTGGTATATCCGGCCTTAGATTCTGTGTGCCACAACAGAAACCACAGTTAAATAAGGTGACAAAAAGCGTATAAAATATACAAAACCAAGAACTGTATATTCTTCTCTGATCTATCTGTCTGCTTAATATGTGATTACTTATGTCCTAGAAGTGCTAGGATGTTGGAGAGTTTACCTGGCGAACCACAGCTGAAGTAACTTCTGAGAAGCTGAGGTCAGGATATGGCATGTCGCAACAATAAATCTCCCACACGCATATGCCAAAACTGTACACATCACATTTTCTATTGTATGGATTGCCATTGAGTACCTGTAATTTTAACACTCAACTGCTCAGTAACAGTGAATGTTACATACAACTACTCCTTTTAATGTTTTCATTATATAACATTATCTAGCCCCTGTCTTTTGAAACACATTCACCAATTTGGGGCGCGGGGGGTTGTGTTCTTATACAGATCAAAAGGAAAAATGGACCTCGGTTTGCAAGTAAGAGGAGCAGAAAAAAAGATTTATGTGTGCTGAATCTGGTTAATCCATAAAAAAAACCATAAAATGACCAGACAGATAACTGAAATGAATGAAGGATAGTGTGGAAAGGTGAATCCTACTCCACTTCCAAAATTACCTCGGGAGCCATATATCCAAGGGTTCCGGTCTCCCCAGTCATGTCATTTGGATTAGAAGCCTCAACGCGAGCAACCCCAAAATCAGCAATTTTTACTGTACGTGTCTTGTCCAATAGCATATTCTCTGTCTTGACATCTCTATGCACAATCTTTTGAGAGTGAAGGTAACTCAACCTACAAAATTTATATGTTCGACCTTTACTCAGATAAATGAGTTATATTTAAGGTGTGTTAAAATTACATGAGAAAGCCAAAGTTCCGATTACCCTCTGGCCATATCAAGTGCCATCTGCACAACAACTTTGAATGCTAGCTTCCTTCTTCTGTTCTTTATGAGGTAAGATTTTAATGCACCACCCGGAAGGTATTCCACAACAACGCAGCATATGTTACTAGGCATGCCAATATGACCATTTTCTGTTTGTATATTGAGCCCAGAAGAGCCCATAGTTGCCCCAATGAACTGCATTAAATTGGAGAGAGATATTAGATGTTTTATGTAAAATAAACAGCTTATTGGAAAGATGTGGGTACATCTAACCAAACTCAGTTCGTATGCTAAGATACGAGATAGGACTTTGGACATATGAAGTTGCCACGATCCAATGGTCTTTATGTTATGCATGAAATACGGCACTACAAACTAGGCATCCAGCCAGCAGAGACATAGTAAATCATTATAAACAGCAGCCGTATGCTAAGATACGAGATAGGACTTTGGACATATGAAGTTGCCACGATCCAATGGTCTTTATGTTATGCATGAAATACGGCACTACAAATTAGGCATCCAGCCAGCAGAGACATAGTAAATCATTACAAACAGCAGCCGTATGCTAAGATACGAGATAGGACTTTGGACATATGAAGTTGCCACGATCCAATGGTCTTTATGTTATGCATGAAATACGGCACTACAAATTAGGCATCCAGCCAGCAGAGACATAGTAAATCATTATAAACAGCAGCCTGTAAAATTAATTGTAATTTGAAACTGCAATTATTTGCACAGCCAACAAAAGATGCAGGCATGCTCCGCATCACTGTCAACTTTCCTTCAAGAATCATTCATTCATCTTCACCATTAAGGTTTCTTGTAATCAATTAATGAAATTTTCAATTTCATTTCCTTGAACCGAAAATAACACATAAGATGTCTTTTTTCCTCACGAAGATGTTTGAGAATCAAGATATTTCTGTGCTGCATATGAAAAGACAGCTCGAGTACATCAAATATCAGAGATCAGAATTTGACTATCAAATTACGTCTTGTTGGGATTTCAACAAAATTTAAAAAGACATTATTGCAACTTCTCGACAGCCTATCATCCTATATTGGGAATTTAAGGCTCATCCATTCAAGTTGACCTAATATACAATATTCTTTCTCTTTTCTCACTTTGAAAAGTTAGGTAGTGGTGCCTTCTGTATTCTCCTGTTAACAACCTTATCGATTTGATATTCTAATTCCCAAGATCAGCATTCTCTCTATCTTCGTTATAGAAAAGCCATCTCAACATTATCAGCTCAAAGAATTATGTTGCTATTTACACGGCTTATAGTATTAGTTGAATTGTTTCCTTTATACTACTCTTGTATGGGAGGTATCACACCGTGGATTGCTTTACCAAGTATAAGTAGCTACTAATATCTATAATGGGAACTGCTTGAATTGTGCTCCAGAACAACAAATTTAAACAGATATCTAGATGCTTCAACATCATTTTTCCAAAGTTACAGAAATGAATTAAAAAGAAGCGTTAAGCAAAGCTTCAACAACTTGTCAGAGATAAGAATGACTGACACAAAGAAAAGCATATCTACTAATTAAGTATATTTTTCAAAATACTTCCACATGTTGAGTAAGCTGTGATTTAGAGTAGCTAATTGCCATCAAACTAGACGTTGAAGAACTGCTCTACCAACACTATGTCCATACTTAGTTAGCAAGGTAGTGAAAAGAGAATAAGCTGACTAAAGGGTAGCATATGTCGTAAATTATTAGTAGACGAACCACAAAATCTTTAACCCCTTTGATTTGTTAGGACTTAGGACCAAGCATTAGAAGTCTTAAATCTTTCCAACATAAAAAGGTTAGAGTTCGAGTGTCACCTTAGTAACATTAGGATGGTCAAGTTTATGCCACACTGAAACTTCTTGTGTAAAAGCTGCCCGTAGTGATGCTATTTCAGCATCTGTTCTGTGGCCCTCTTCCCCCCAGTCCAGTAGTTTCACTGAGTATCACAGAGGAATACAAAATGTGCACGTTAATAAGACCATTATTTCGCGGTAGTTATATTATTAACTCATTAAAAAAATGTTACAAAGTTGAACAAGCAAATTTCATTAATCTCCTATAGCTGTGAGTTGTGACAATGACAACCATTTTTAACACCAAAAGGCTAATTTATAAAATAAAAAAATAAAAAAATATATATTATGAGAGCAGAAATGAGATCCAGAGTTGTAGGATCAGTTTGTCAGGCATTAATGTTTTGTATTACTTTATTATTACTTGACTAACAGATTGAATCACATGAAAGTTCAGAAATACAGCAACATTGCTAGACCAGCTAAAGTTAATGCGGTCATCTCCAACTTGCATAATTCAACCCAAACCCGTGCCGTTATTCACGGATTCCATAACAATGCAGCCAAATCAAATCACTATACAATATTCATTCTGTTACTTCCCAACACACTTCAACCGAAAGAAGAAAACTAATAAATACAACTCACTCGTTTCAATTTGTTTGTCTTAATTTCTTTTTAATTTATTTAAAAAGAAAACCTCTTTTCTTTTTATATTTTGATACTATTTTTAATTCACTACCATAAAATTCAAAAATCAGAAACAAACAGACAAATTATATCAGATGGAGTAGTAATTAGAGCAACCATAGCAAACACTGAATAAAGAATATTAAAGTTGAACTATGAATAGGCCCACAAAACATTGATGTACCTGAGCACAAATTTTCCATTATTTACTATAGAATTTATGACCATTTTTTACCATTCTTATTCTGTTTATTAAGTTCCTAGTACCTATTCTTAATCCATGCACTAGAATTAAATAATTGAAAGGATAAATAGAAAAATAAAAGATAACTTCTCAACAGAAAATGGACCGACAGTTCCGAAAATGCTCTTCCCGCGGTTCCCTAACAAACTCTCTACCCCTCCGCAAAAGTTAAAATAGTAATCTGTGCACGTGATACCGTTGATATTTTGAGAGTGAAATTATTTCTTTGCAAAAATATTCACTTTGTAGCATGTCATATTACAATAGATTAAGTAATTTTTCTATCATGTGCACATTTCATAAGGATGGTATTTTGTCTAAAATCAAAGTTTGTTGTTCAACCTCTTGAACTTCATAATTTTGTATACGTCTTTCAATTATTTTAAGTGTTTATTATTATGATTTACGATTTTTTCCGATAAAGTTCCCCAATTCACCATCAATGTTTAAAAGTTTTGAATCTCCATAACACAATAACACATAAATTGAGACAGATAACAATAAGAAATTCTATTGAAAAATAAAATTAAAGATCAGGATAACAGAGAAACTGTATCACACAGGAATCATTGAACAGAAAATTTTCCGAATAAGGTAATTTAATTAGTTAAGAAATAAAAATTAGGGAGGTGACTGACCGGCGACATCTATACCGTCGTAAACGCCTCGGTGGACGGTACCAAAGGTACCACGAGCAATGACGGTTTTGATGATAAGTTTTGACGGATCAATTTCCCAGTCGTATCTTTGCCTGGGTTTGACGGAAGAAGATAGAGATAAGGAAGCGGCAGCGGCGGTAACGGTTGCGGCTGCGGCTGCGGCCGTAGCGGTAGAGTAATTAATGCAGGAATCATCCAACGGTTTCTTCTTGTTGTTTGTCTTCTCCATAGTCAATGCTCTGTTGAGATGCCTTTCGAGTTGCTCATCTAAACTCTTCAAATCAATCTGATCAGCTCTCACAAATCCATCACTTCCCTTCTCCATTTCGTTTTCTACCTGCTCCCCAATTTCTCTTCTGTTGTTGATAAAGCAGTAGATTCTGGGACTGTATATGGATTGGGCGTTTGGTATTTATTGCTTACTGGTTTTGTTGAGAGAAATCAATTAAACAAAAAAAAACAGAGCAAAAATGGAATAAGAAGAAGAAGAAGAAGAGCATGTGGGCACATGGAATTGCCTGAAGACAAGGTGTATTACTGACCCACTACTCTCTCTTTTCTCATTTATTTCCATCTACTCTCCTCTGTTTTTTTCCTTTTTTATAAAAAGAAAAATTTCATAAATAGCATTATTAGTAGTATTTATTTTTTTAAAAAGAAAATTAATAGCCAGATTTTGCTATATTTCAAAACATAATAAATAGTACGTTAATTTCCTAAATGCATCAAGACTCCGTACACATACAATATTTCATCCTAATTCTAATTCTAAACATATATGATTGTGTGTATGTTATATGTGAAAAGTAAAGGATTAGAATTTTTAGATATATCAATATACATATAAATAAAATTATATAATTTAGCTAGTTTTTATATCAATAAAAAGTCGATTCAAACTACTATGTATGATAACATATTAGTCTCTTTATTATGTGCAAATTAATTTGGATATATTAAACACCTTTAATATAAGACTAAAATTCAAAAATAAATAAATAATAATTTACATTCTAAAAATTTATGTCCATATAAACCCTACATAAAAATTGAAAGAGAGGAAAAACTTGAATCAAAGTAGCCTGCCAAACTATTTGGATCGTTGACGTAATAATACAAATTAAGTACTTAGTTTCGTAGAAAAAAAACAATTATTTGAATAGTTGATTTGAGTTGCAATCATCTTAATTCTTGAATAAATCCTCCATGATAAAAATCTGTCAGTTTTTAACTGGTTGTACAAGTAAATGCAATATAAAACAAAAATCATGAGAAAGATATTACAAAATAAATGTTGTTATTTGATGTGGAAAAGTTGTAATTACCATTTGAAATATTTAAAAAATAAAATGTGTTGCTACGTGTCTAAGTTGTTCACTACTCCCTTATTTATGATTTTCATTTACACGCCACTTTCGTATTAATTACAATAAATATCTAATTATTTTATTCTTTTTTATGTATTAAGATATAATTATTTATTAAATATTAATATATTTTTATGTTACATAATTGATGCATTTGTAATCTTCAAAATAGTCACTAATAAAAAATAATTTCAATCTTAAATTTTTAATATGATAAATATAATAATTAAAATGACAGGTATTATTTTAAGACGGAGTGATATTTATTTATTTATTTATTAGAAGGTTACTGTCAAAAGTCAGAGTTGACTTCACATGTCTTTTTCTTAATTGAAAAGGAAAAGTAAATTTATTTGTATTTTGACTGGCAATCCGGTATCTTTGTGATTAATTAAAGTTGGAAAAAGGCTATCCTTAGAGTGATTAAATCACATCATGATGGATGGGGATATAAAACTAGTTAATTAATTACAATAATTATGCTAATGGATAGACATCGACTATGAGTAATAAGCAAGTGATTTGTGATATAATTATATAATTTTGCATGAGAATGCAAAAGTAAATTTTCAGTAGAATAGAAGATTTCCTTCTCCTTTATATTTGATGATCAAAACTGTACAAAGGATGTTCTATTTATACAAGAATTAAAAGAATCTTTTACTAACTAACTGGACACATGTCCATTTATAATTAGACTATTTCTAACAAACAAAAATATATACAAGAAAATAAAAGAAAAACATTGCTAATTGTAAAACCTAAACATATCTGAAAATATTTATTTGGATATGTATGTATGCATTTGCAAAATCCCAAAACCAGGGCCCAAATGGGGGCCAAACCGGGTGAGCCCAAAACCCAAACCGGGTGAGCCCCAAACCCAAATTGATAGAGATCCTAGAAGTCAAACACATGTCTGAAATGTTTCATTTCCTTCTTCCTGATCTTGAAACTTCTCGAAGTTGAAAAAGTAGTCGATGAATTCCAACACCCCCCCTCAAGTTGGAGGGGAAGAAGACACTCCTAACTTGTGAAGAAGACCATGGTGATGAGGTCCTGTAAGAGGCTTGGTGAACAGATCGGCGAGTTGAGAAGAAGAACGGACATGAGAAAGAGAAATCAGTCCAGCGAGATATTGTTGGCGAACAAAATGACAGTCAAGTTCGACATGCTTCGTTCGTTCATGAAAAACGGGATTTTTGGCGATGTGGATAGCAGCTGAACTATCTGATTGAAGAGGAACAGGCAAAGAGATGGGAACCGTAAGATCGTTGAACAGACGAACCAACCAGGTGAGCTCCGCAACAACCCGTCTCATAGATCTATACTCAGCTTCAGCTGAACTGAGAGAAATCGAAGCCTGTTTCTTCGATTTCCATGAAATTGGAGAGGATCCAAGGGAAATGTAAAATCCACTGACTGATTTTCGTGAATCCGGGCAGGTACCCCAGTCAGAATCGCAGAAAGCCAGCAATTGATAAGAAGAATTGGTGTTTATAAACAGGCCAAGACCAGGGTCTTTTAACAAATAGCGGAGAACACGTAGAGTAGCTGTAAGATGAGGAAGTCTCGGATCTTGCATGTACTGACTGAGATGCTGCACAGTGAAAGCCAAATCTGGTCTCGTGTGAGTAAGATAATTTAATTTTCCCAACAAATGTCTGTATAAAGTTGGATCCTTTATGGGAGTACCATCATTTGCTTTCAACTTCACAGTAGGATCTAGTGGTGCAGAGACGGGTGAAAGTTCCAAACAGTTAAATTCTGCTAATAGATCCAAAGTGAACTTACGTTGAGATAAAATCAAACCATTGGGTTCCCTAATAACCTCCAGCCCTAGAAAGAAATGCAAGTTCCCAAGGTCTTTAATCTTAAACTCAGCATCCAAAAACGATTTTAAGTCATGTAATTCTGCTGCATCATTACCTGTTAAAAGAATATCATCTACATAAACTGCAACAATAGAGATATGGCTGTCAGTTTTCTTAAAAAATAGAGAATAGTCATTGAGAGAGTGACTATAACCCTTGAAATTAAGGGCAGCTGTGAGTTTGGAATACCACTGGCGAGATGCCTGTTTAAGACCATAAATAGACTTCTTCAACAAACAAACATGATTAGGTGAATTAGATGTAACTCCAGGTGGAAATTTCATATACACTTCTTCATCAAGATCTCCATGTAAAAAGGCATTATTGACATCTAACTGAAACAAATCCCATCCTTTCTTGACAGCAAAAGCAAGTATGCATCTAATAGTGGTCATTTTGACAACTGGTGAAAAAGTTTCATTGTAATCCACCCCCTCCTTTTGAATATCACCTCGAACAACTAACCTTGCCTTGTATCTTTCAATAGTACCATCTGAATGTTGTTTCACTTTGTACACCCATTTACAAGGCAAGGCCTTTTTCCCATGAGGTAAATCAACTACATCCCAAGTTTTGTTCAACTCTAGGGCAGATAATTCTTTGTTCATTGCTTCCTGCCAGGCTGGATCATTTGCAGCCTGCTTATAACTAACAGGTTCATGAACACTAGAAATAGAGGTGAGCATGACTTGATTAATAGAAGACAAATTGTTAAAAGGAAAAGAAACAGGGGTAACAGGACTGTGGAAGCATGTGGAGCTTACATCTGTGAGTTGAAGGGCATTACAGACATAGTCATTCAGATAAGCAGGAGATCTGGTAGTTCTAGAAGACCTTCTAATTAAATCATTAACAATAGAATTTGTGAGAGGAATATGAGAAGTATCAGTAGAAATAGGAGGAGAAGCAGAAACATTTGAGTTAGGTTCTGAAGTAGTGGAATCTGAAAAATTAGGATTGGAGTCAGTAATAGGAACATCAAATCCATCAGTAGCATCATCTGAGTCAGAAAAAGGTGTGAAAACAGGAAAAATTCTTTGAGAAATATGTGACACATCAGAAGAAAAAGGGAAATATTCTTCATGAAAAACCACATCCCTAGAAATGGTTATCTTCTTTGTCCTTAGATTGAGTACTTTATATCCCTTTTGTCCATAGGGATAACCCAGAAATACACATGGTAGAGCTATTGGGTCAAATTTTGTTCTGTGAGGAGGTAAAGTAGCAACAAAACATAAACACCCAAAACATCTTAAATTTGAATAGACTGGAATGGTTTTAAAAAGAATTTCAAAAGGTGTTTTATGATTTAAAACAGAAGAAGGAAATCTGTTTATTAAATATGTGGCTGTCAATAAGCATTCTCCCCAATAAATAATGGGTAAATGAGACTGATAAAGTAGGGCTCTTGAAGTCTCTAATAAGTGCTTATGTTTTCTTTCTACTATCCCATTTTGTTGTGGTGTATAAGCACAAGTAGTTTGGTGAATGATACCTTTGGATAGAAAAAATTCAGTTTGTAATTTCCCATTTCCCAGCTCAAAAGCATTATCAGTTCTGACTTTCTTAACTTTGGAATTGAATTGTCTTTCTATCATGGAAATAAAAGATTTGATGATGGGAAAGGCATTGGATTTATTACTAAGAAGATGAGTCCAAGTAGCTCTACTAAAATCATCACAATAGTTAGAAAGTATTAAAACCATCATATGGGAGTTTATAGGGTCCCCAAATGTCCACATGAATGATGTCAAACACAACTTTAGTAGAAATAAGACTTTTGGGAAAAGGTAATTTAGATTGTCTTGCCATAGGACATATTACACAAGGAAAAGAAGATTTAGAACAAGTGGAAGGAACAGAAATAATTTTCTTCATATTACTCAAAGGCATATGGCCTAATCTATAGTGCCATAATTTTTCTTTTACATTTGCATTAAAGAAACTAGTGCAAGAACTGAGAATATTAGGTACTGAACTAGGAAAACAACAACAAGTAGAACTAGGATTTGAAAAACTGCTTGTAGAATCAGCCTTTTGGGGTAGAACCTTGATATTAGCTGTTGATTTTGATGACTTGAAAACATACAGACCTTCTTGTTCCTTACCAAGCACCAGAGGGCTCTTCAGTGAAGGGCCCTGCAATATGAAACAATTGTTAGGAGTAAAAAGAAGAAATTTCTGAAGCTGACTGCTCAACTTATGAACAGATATGAGATTGAACTTGAAAGAAGGAATGTAGAGAACATTGTGTAGAATAAGATCAGACAAAAGAGAAACAGAACCTGAATAAGTAACAATAACTTTATGAGAATTAGGAAGAGTGATCAAAATAGGCTTGGACAGAAGATTGAAACTAAAAAAAGAATTTCTATCATAAGTCATATGCTCAGATGCTCCACTATCTAGAATCCATGAATTACTGTCAATTTTAAACAAATTTGCATGTGAACTAAGAAACTTGGCCTTACCAGCACATGCATTTCTTGTAGTAGTACCCATCTTCCCTCCATTGTTCTGATTCAACTTCTGTAAAAGGTCCAGGAGCTGTCCAACATTTTCTTGACTAAGAGACTTTGGATCTGTAGAGTTTTCCATCATCTGATTACTTCCTTCATTAGTGCTGAAAGCATTGTTAGCCATAGCTCCTTTTTGGTACCTTTTGTTCTTAGTGAATTTAAAATCTGGAGGGAAACCATAAAGTTTATAGCATTGCTCAATATTATGCCCTGTTTTCTTACAATAGTTACATGTAACAGTGTTTTTCTTGGGAAAATTTCCTTGTTGAGTCTTAAATTCATCAAACCTCCTAGGTCCTCCATTACCCACCAGAAAAGAGGCTGATTCCCCTGGGTAGTTGGGAGAAGCATGAATTTCTCTCTGTTTTTCATCTTGAATAACTAGTGAATATGCTTGACCAATGTTGGGTAGAGGAGAAGACAACAGAATGTTACTTCTAACCCCTATGAAAATCTCATTGAGACCCATAAGAAAATGCAGTAGTCTCTCATCCTGATGTGCTTTCACACTTTTCTCTTTGGCACCACATATATGCAGTCACAACTGCAAGCAGTAAAAGTATTAAGAGCATCCAATTCATCCCAAAGACTTTTCAATTTTGTAAAATAAGCAGAGATACTTGAGTTTCCTTGAACAATAGCACTCAAATCTTTCTGTAGTTGAAATAGTTTTGCTCCATTTGCCTGACCAAATCTATCTTCCAGGTCAGACCACAAAACTTTGGCATTTTGAGAGTACAAAACAGATTCAGCAATCTCTTTTGAAAGAGAATTCAAAAGCCAAGAGAGTACCATATCATTGCATCTTGACCAAGCTTTTTGAAGACTTGCATCAGTAGGAACAACTAGGGATCCATCAATGAATCCTAGTTTGTTCTTGGCTGATAAAGCAATCATCACAGATCTTCTCCAGCCTCCATAACTTCTGCCATCAAAGACAGTGGAGACCAGATTCATACCTGGATGATCAGAAGAATGAAGATAAAAAGCATGTGTAGAATCCACTGTATTAGTTACAGGGATTCTATCACTCGCTTGAGTGCTTTGAAGCAGAGTTGGATTTTCAACATCAACCATAGTAGAAATTTAGACGAAGAAGAAGGAGAAGAAACAAAGAAGAAAAAAAAACAAAATTGAAGAGATCTAAACTTGCTCTGATACCATGCAAAAGTAAATTTTCAGTAGAATAGAAGATTTCCTTCTCCTTTATATTTGATGATCAAAACTGTACAAAGGATGTTCTATTTATACAAGAATTAAAAGAATCTTTTACTAACTAACTGGACACATGTCCATTTATAATTAGACTATTTCTAACAAACAAAAATATATACAAGAAAGTAAAAGAAAAACATTGCTAATTGTAAAACCTAAACATATCTGAAAATGTTTATTTGGATATGTATGTATGCATTTGCAAAATCCCAAAACCAGGGCCCAAATGGGGGCCAAACCGGGTGAGCCCAAAACCCAAACCGGGTGAGCCCAAAACCCAAATTGATAGAGATCCTAGAAGTCAAACACATGTCTGAAATGTTTCATTTCCTTCTTCCTGATCTTGAAACTTCTCGAAGTTGAAAAAGTAGTCGATGAATTCCAACAGAGAATAAAGTTTCTAAATCACTTGGTCCAAAAAAAATATATAAAAAAAATAGAGAAACACCTCATGATAAGGATATTCCAATTACTCAAATTACCCGAAGTAAAAAAAAAATTAAAAAAAAATTAGATTGATCAAAATAAGTTATCCTGCTTCAATAAGTGTGATGCAGGAGGGGGGAAATATGTGTTTTGGTTGAATTTGAATTTGATCGATTTGAAAAATGGTCAAAAATATCCTTAAATTATTTGTAAATAAATAAATATATTATTTATTTACATATTATGCTAAAAATATCCTTTGATCCATTTCTTGATTCATTTCTAAGCTCAAAACTAATAGTATTTTATGAGTGACCTTTTAAGAAATTTACTAGTGAAATAATTGTATGCTAATCAGACACGACAGTTATACAAAGAAATTTCGATATCCCACTTTTTTTTTGCCTCCTTACTTTATTTTTTCTTTCAAGTCTCAAAGCTGAAAATTTTAAGTCTAACAAGGGTGTAGATGGAAATATATGTTGTAGAAAAGATATTAAGAACAGAAAATATGCACAATATGACAAGAGATTATAGAGAAGTATGTTATAGGAGTATCAAATTATTTTTAAATTATCTCTTTTTTATTTCTTTGGATTAGTTTTGAATTATATTGTAGGAGTTGAGAATGGTAGCTATAGATTATTTGTCAGTTTTCTTGATTTTCTATCATTCAGCTCAAGTTCATAATCAAACAAAAAAGTAACAGTGTCCCTCATTCCAATATCTAGTAAAATTAAACTAGTGATTATCCAAAAATTCTAAAGCATATTTTATTGAAAAGAATTATTTGGGTGGGTATATTTAATCAATAATCACTAACTTCAATGATAGATTTTAATTCATTATTATAATTTATAGCAATATTATAATAAATCTAATATATATTATTCAAAGTAAATTATGCATGCAATATAAATATGTAAAAATTAAGTGTTTTAAAATATAAGATAAATGTACTATATTAGGAATAAATTAAACTTTTTTGCTTCTCGAAGAAGTACCATTAATTAGTTCCATGAAAGAATTTTTACTCTTTTTGGGGGCGACTGATTTCTGTTTAACCAGAGATGTGAAAGGGCAAATGAATTCTGTGTATATTTGTATCATATGTATATTATGTGTATCACATGTATATCATGTGTATATCTGTGTTGTTATATACAGTGATATTCACATATACATCGGGGGAAATGTGACCGGCAATGAAACATTTCGGCTATAGAGGAATACCTAAAAACAAATCTGAGAAATTGAAGTATCACATACTTTAATATTTTATAATATATTGGGTCAATTTTTAACAAGTAATCATAATATATTTTAAAAACACTTATAACACATTTATATTACATGCGTAATTTAGTTTTAATACATAAAAAATTTATCATAATTTTGCTACATATGTTAATAAATAAATAAAAAATATCGTAAACAATAGTTATTTATTGAAAATTACTCAGCCGAATAATTTTTTCAGTAAAAGTGGGTCATAGCCGAATTGTCGGACTATTATCAAGTTTTAACTAATTTATTTATTTATTTATAATTTGCTTGATTATCAAACAATACTAATAAGACAAATTCTTTTTTAATATAAGTCGGAAAAATGATATATAATGACAAACTATTAAATCAAATCAAATGTTATAATTTTAATTGTGCCCCATAAAAACTGTTTGTCAATCAGCTTTCTTCCTCAAATATTGCTCGTCACTCTCCCTCTCTCGCTCACATCTGGCTCGCTACCTATTGTTTTTAGGGCAACTTTCACATATAGCAAATAAAAAATTCATATTTGTATGCTATAACAAAGTTTGCATAATTGCGCTCCATAGCAAACATAGAAACTGTATAATTCGCTATACATATACAGTTGAAGCAAATTGTATAAAACGAAGTGTATAAAAGGAGAAAGAGAAAGACACTTGGGCGGAGAACTGTATAAAAACGAAGTGTATAAAACGAATTGTATGATTATAAGTGTATAGAACGATTATATACAATTTGAATTTGTATAAAATGAGAAAGAGAGAAAGACAAAAGATACTTGGCATGGAATATACAATTGAATCGAATTGTATAAAACTAGAAAGAGAGAAACTAGATACAATTTGAAAATTGTATAAAACGAGAAAGAGAGAAAGACAAAAGAAACTGGGCAGGGGAGTATTTTTATTGTATAATTATAAGTGTATAAGACGAAAATATATGTACTTGCATGTGTATATACAATTTTCTCACGCTTTATACAAACAAAAACGCAACTTATACAATTCGCTTCTGTTTGTATAAGTGAGAAAGGCGAGGGTGACGAGCGAGATTTGGAAGAGTGGCGAGCGAGATCTGGAAGAGGGGAGAGAGGGGAACAAAAATATATGTATTTATACAATTTCCTCTGCTTTATACAATTCGAAATAATTTTTATACACTTATGTTTGTATAAAAAGTGAGGAAGCGAGGGAGAGATTGGAGGAGAGTGGCGAGCGAGATACTGGGAGAGAGGCGCCTGGCAATTTTTTTCAAACGTTTACTATGGAGCACAATTAAATCAAAAGCTAACTACTCTATTTATTTTAGGTTATTAGTTTGTTATTATATACAATTATCCCTTGTTTTTATACAAACCCAAATGTATAAAATGTCTTTGTGTTTGTATAAAGCGAGAAAACATTATATACATATATTATCGTTCCCCTCCCTCCCCTCTTCCAGATCTCGCTCGCCACTCTCCTAGATCTCGCTCGCTACGCTCGCCTCTATCGTTTATACAAATAGAAACGAAATTTATACATTACGTTTCTGTTTGCTTAAAGCGAGAGGAAATTGTATATACACATGCAAATATATATAGATTCGTCCTATACACGTATAATTATACACTCCAAAAATATTTTCCTGCCCAATTTTCTTTTGTCTTTCTCTCTTTCTCGTTTTTATACATACAAATTATTCAATTGATTTCTATATAACTGCTTTCTTTTGTATATACATAGCGAATTATACAATTGGTTTATTTGTATATGTATAACGAATTTTATAACTTTTTTTTATATGTAGTATAATGAAATATATACATTTATATTTGCTATAGAGCACAATTATGTAAAGCAGTGGCGGACTCAGGATTTTCGTTCAGGAGGTTCAAAAAATAAAAATGAGGTCTAAAAAATAAAAATGTTGTTAATGGAATTCAAACTTGGGGCATGCAGCTTAATATTCAAGAGACTTACCATTGAGCCACCTATTTTTAACTATTATTGTGGGGGTTCAAAATGGATACATCTACAAAAATACAGAAAATTTACCTTATATATATCGTGTATTTTTTTACCGTAGATGTTCACCTGAACACCCTGGACCCAATGTAGATCCGCCCCTGAGCATACAAATATAATTTTTTTGTTTGCTATATATAAAAGTTGCTCATATAAGTTATTGAACATATCAAACAAAAGAAAAGACTTCCATAAATATTTTTATAAGATTTTTAATGGTTCAATTTGATATATATAATATATAATATATATATATATATATATATACTTTGTATTAGTACTAGAGACAAAATAATAATTATTAGTATATTAGTACTAGAGACAAAATAATAATTATTAATAAACAAAGATGATCAATGAACAAAACATATAAAAATGAGGTTTCAGAGGTTTGAACCCGAAGAAAAAAACACGTAAAGGATGAAAAAATGGTTCTTCAGCACAAAAACAATATAGGCTACATGCTTTATTATTTTAAGAAGTGTCAGTTATAATATATATTTGTTATATTTGCTTTAGTTTCTTAATTGGATATATGTATTTAGTAATTTTTTTGACGAGTCGTGTTACGTGACATCTTTCTACCTTTGTAAATTTTCACCTGCTCACACGTATATATATCAAGATCTTTGTGAGTTAAATTTGCGTGCACAAACATATATAGTTGGTATGCGTTTTCGGGCTAAAAGCACAATATACAAAAAAATTACATCATTTATGTAAGTAAAACAATATTTTAAATACTAAAATAAGATATTTTAGATATCTTTGAAAAATTAGTCTTTCTTAGCCAAGTAATTTTAGTCGTCACCTGAGACCTTTGCTACCTACTGCGCCTAGGATCAATTTTCTTTGGCTGCACTTATTTTTTTACATTTTCAAAAGAGCTCCTAATTAATTTATTAATTGTAGTTAATAAATATATTATTTTCTAAAATAATTCACTAAATTAATTTAAAATTTAAGTTGATAAAAAGCTCAGATAGCGAATTGATTTTTTAATCGATTTGACTTTTAATTTTTTTTCTTTTTCATTAAAATTTTAAATAAAATAAAAACTTAACTATTTAATTTAAAGTTTATGAAAATCCTATTTATTTATTTTTTCTATAAACCTATTAACAGTGAAAAGGCTTCATACCAAATTTCTTTTAATATAACTTGCGTCCATTCCTTATTTTTCATGTCTCCTTGTTAGTTATCAGACGTTCGCAAAATCTTGAAGCATAAAAGTTATTTCATTCTAAACTAGATTTTCTCTCATTGTTTTCCTTTTCCGGCTCACTTTACTATGAAAAAGAAATATTAAATCTAAATATTATATAGTTTGATTTTAATTTTTTTTGGTATAGTTTTTAATTAATTTTTTTTTATCATTAATGTTATGTAGATTGATTTACAAAATTTAGGTGTACCCATTCGTTAAATTATTTTTATTACCTATAGAATTATTGTATATCCTTCATTAAATTTTTAGCTACGCCACTAAATGTACATAAATATTTTATATATGATTTGACAATTGTTTGTGACTACAATTATTTACAATGAATATTTATATTTTGTACCATTTACGTAGTGTTGTGTTTTGACTGCTTTCCAGTGTTAGTGAGCGTGTGGCAAAAATACATACAAAACTGGTGGAAAAATGAATTTAGGTTAGTTACACATTTGTGTTTATATGTGAATTCTTATGTTATGATTTTAGTCATTTTGACAACCCTGTCCTATTTCTTTTTTAATCATCACAATTTTAATTTTCAACAACAAAAAAAAGTATTTGTATACAATAATTAAATTGTATAATTTAATGATAAAAATGTGATTTTGTTCTATTATCCCTAAATGCTTTAAGTAGACTTCTGATGTATGAATAGTTCCTTTGTTAAATAAGAACATGCTACATGTAAAAAACAAATATGCAGAATTGAAATGTTATGTGTCATTTGCAAGTTTGACTAGAATATTACAAGTACTATAATTATTTGATAGTAATTAATTAGTACATTATCCTCCTAATATTGGTTTTAAACTAAATACAGATGGTTCTGGTAAAACTGGCATAGGAAGAGAAATAAGAGATAAATATGAAAACAAGCTTGCACAATTCTTACTACATGAAAGAAATATCAATAATCAAAATATCAACATTTATATATATATATATGAGCAAAATTGAACTATATACAATTTATTTTCAACTGCATAATCCATTTAATGAACTATATAAATATTTTTATATATCTTGTAGAACGAGTAAATTTTGCGATCAATCGTCAGGAATTTGACTAATACATCTCTTCCTGAAATTCATCATTTCTAATATCATCACTCTGTGTTCTTATGATTAAATTCAAACAACATAGGATCGATAATACCTGCAATTGTGTTTTCACAATATCTACTAATTAATTAGGTATATTTTTCAAAATACTTCCACATATTCAGTAAGCAGTGATTTAAAATAGCTAATCGCCATCAAACTAGTCCAGACTTTGTTAGCAAGCTAGTTTAAATCAATTACTCGGATAGGATTTATTGTATTAACGAAAAGGATTACAACACTGATCCTTCACCAAAAACTAGAAGGCTTACAAAAACTACTAATATTCGCTCGATTCAAATACAATTGAAAACAATTAACCCACAAAAACTCCTATTATCAATCGATAATAATTATACAAATCAAATTGATACTTACTAGTTTATACAAATTAGGACGAAGACACAAATATAGATATCTCTTTCTTCTTCTTGGCTCGTTTAATTCAAATACAATTGAAAACAACTAATCCACCAAAACACCAATATATATTATGAATGGATTTATTATGAAAATTTGAAAACTTGAAGTGAATAGAAATCAAACCATACAACCAATAAATCTTTAGAAATTAAACATCCCAATAAGCAAAGATTTCAAATTAAAACGGCAGTACAGGAAAAACAGTGACCTGGAGATGGAAGATTGCTATGATAATCATGTTTTTCTACGTTGAAATATTAATAATCAGAAAAACGATAAACATATACAATTTTTTTCAACTACATAATCCATCTAATGAACTATATAAAAATTTATATATCTTGTAGAACGTGTGAATTTTGCAACCAATCATCAGGAATATCGACAGGAATGTCCTCAAACGCTGATCTATACATCTCTTCCTGAAATTCATGGCTTCTAATATCATCAACTCCGTGGCCTTCTTGTACTTCCAACGTTGTCTCCTTCATCTCTGTTGTAGTAGCTTCGTAAGTACTGTTTTGGACGTCAAATTCGGTAGTTGTAGCCTCAACTGCATCACAAACCCTAACTTGATCTTCCCTTGTGGAGTAGTCGTTATTATGATTAGGTTCAAGCAACATAGGATCAATAATTCCCGCAACATCTCCATCTTGTGCCTCCATAACATGATCCACGTTTTTCTCTTTACCCTTCTTGTTCTTCTTTATTCGACACACCACAAAATCTTCCTTAGGAATATGATTATTTTCCTTAAAGAAACTATCCGCGACATGATATTCTACCATCAACCAGGTGTTATTTTGACCACATTCACTTGTTTTAAACTTCAAGTTTCTCTTAAACCCTACCACAGGCGCCGTACGATTCCTCCTTATAAGATGTTCCCCGGTTTGCCCTTGCCACGTCCCTTTAGCACAAATTCTAGAAAACCTTGTATATTCAGTCTTGTGCTTCTTCAAAGGAGTAATAAAATAACGAAACTTCTCTTCATAATTAGCTCCAAATATCTCCCATGGTGGTTGATCTCCATATATATCCACAAATTGAATAGGACATTGTTCATTCAAAGATAATTCGCCTTTGAAAAACCTCTTTAGATAGTTGATTAGCTCCGTATCCGTAGGATGAAAACGTATTCCCATTGGCTTCGACATTGATTCTTGATCTAAAATTCACCTATGTAAACCTAAACTAATTATGTGACTTATGAACCCTAAACAAAGATAGTTATCTATTTATACACATCTTATTACCATAATGGAAAAAAGCTCTAATTACTTAATAAACTCAAGTTACTTTATTTCCTAAATTAATTACTACTATAACCGTAACTAACTAACTAAAGTTACTTAATTACTTCTCTCGAAAAAAGTTTATTTCCTTAATTACGTACGTGCCCCAATTTTTGAAACGCCCTTTCTCCTATTATTAACTTGATTTAACAAATTAGTAATATTGAATTATAGAGGATTAAAAATATCTTTGAAGAAACTTTTTTATTCCGTTAACGGTCGAGATTTTTTTTGTTCCCCGCGTTATATTGATGCTAACAGGAGCTGTTATTTTAGGTAAGTTATTGAGTTCAATTACCTTTGAATTTTTGTCACATAATAAGATTAATCAATATTTATGAACTAGGTTCTAATGATTTATTCTTTTATTATTTTTAGTACTCTAAAATATTATTATTTTTCTCTATTATATATATATATATATATATATATATAAAAAAAAATAAATAATTAAACAAATCAATAATCAATTCAAACTGAGATAATTTTGGACGGATTTATAATTTGATGACCGGATTTTTGCCGTCCATGGTTGATCAAACAACTTGTGATCCTTTTAAGAACACTTAGCTGTACATTTATAATCTTACGAAGTTCACGTTGAACACACTGATTTGTTTGAGTGTAACTAGTATACCATTTTAATTTATTGGTCAACCTCTTGATTAATTAATTAATCTCAAAATAATCATCTTAAATGAAATTCATGATCAATCACATCTTGGTGCAGAATAATAATAATAATAATTATTATTATTATTATAATTATAATAATAATAATAATAATAAGAGAAATTTACATAAATCCAACTTGTTTAATTAGATATACTTTAGTTTGTATTATTATAATTTTTATCATATTTTAGTGTGTTTAGATACATCAAGATACATGTGTCTCGAGATGAATGAGGCCAAAATTAGGTATAATTTATTCTAGATACACCATATTCAAATAGATTCGCATGTATTTAGGATAAATAACAAATCTCGCTTGCCTGCTACATGAATCACACCACATAAATACATATGCATGTATCTACTATGTAAACGTGTGATTCGTATGTATCTCAAATACATAACTATCTCCCTCTCCCTCTCACTTGCCTTCTTCCCAGCTTGGTTGTCTCTTCCCTATTTTAGTGCATCTGGTAGCAAACATACAAACAAATTAATTAGAATCGTTCAGAAGATAATATGTATCTTTCTAAATATATGGTAGGAAACTCTTAAATATCCCTCCGTCTCATTTTATGTGGCACTTTTTAGATTTTGAGATTCAAACAAGTCTATCTTTGATCATAAGTTCTCATAGAGTTTTTAAACATTTTGAATTATCATATATCAATTATTCTGACTTATAGTATTTTTTACGTAGTTGACAAATATATAATTTTTTTATTAAACTTAAACTATTTAACTATCGAAAAATTAAAAGTATCACATAAATTAAGATAGAGTATATTAGTTTGTCATTTTGCATCATATCTTATTATTTTACGATATGTTTCTCACTCTAGCCTCGATAATTATCTTTCTGCGAAGTCATACTTTTTAAAATTTTCCACTAGGACAATATTGAAAAACAAATAATAGTAATGTAATAAAAATGACATACAAATAATTGAGTCCTCTTCTTTTCCACTTGTTATATTTTGGTTAATTTCTCCCCCACGTTCTTCTTTTTAATTTATTTGAATTCAAAGAAGACATTTAAGGTGGAAAGATATGATTATCTACGAATAAGACACCACAAAATTGTAATGATTTGACTAATATCTACTTTAATTACAAGAAAAGTTTGATAGCTTTTTGAGTTTAGATAATATAATCTACTTAATTCAGATGGCTTTAGGAAAGACAACCTGTTATATTTGTGTACAAAGTTAAAGTGTTTTGAAAAATGAATATTTTTTGTCATTAGAAAGCATTATAATAAAATTATTAACTACTCCAAAAAATTAATAATAGTAAGAAAAAAATTGGTCAAATTGTAGTTCTTTTATATTACTACCATTAAATAGGTTTAAAGAATTATATTTTTTAAAAAAAATTGAAATTAAAACAAGGTCAGTATAATATTGTAAACATTAAAATAGTTAAACTCATCCAACCATTGCATTTCAAAGCCCTGTGTCATTTTTAATTGTCAAGTAGGAATTAAATATTAAAAAATAAATTAAATTAAAAGGTCATTTCTAATTTGAATTTTCAACCATAAATTCACAAACACAATTAAAGCCAATCACATTTAGATTAATTTGATCACGAATCTACAAAAACTCATTTATTATTCTTCAAGCTTATTAATAAAGTATTTTATAATCCTTCACTGTTCACTATGACACACTTTCAATGTTCAAGTTAAAATTTTGACACACAAAAGAGAGGTTGCAAATATTTACTTGCTTTTTAAAGTATGTGGTAACACACTCTGTTCAACTCAATTATTTTTAATACCCCTTAAGTTTGGTCGTAGTTAGTGAGATTTTGCGTTTCATTTACTTTAAGCTTTTAATTGGTAAAGTCACAAAAATAGAAATTCAATTGACAACTCGAGCCAGGTCTTTGAAGTAATTCTGCTTCTAATTTAACTATTTTTTTTTATTTTCCAATTTTGCCTCGTAATTTTAATAATTTATTATTTTGCAAGAAGATAAAAATAATAATATACGAATCAATAAAAAAACTAAAGGTGCTTAATGCAATAAATTCAACTAAAAGCAAGCCAAAATTTTGGACAAGGGTGTTCATATTTTACACCTTGTGTTGAACCAAGAGGCAAGTTGATGTAATCATAGATGGGTTAACTATAACTCAAGCTGTTAAGAAGTGGTTAGAAGTTAGTTAGTGAGTCACAAAGTATAGCACATTTCAGATTGTATAAATACTACTCATTTGTAACTAATTCATTAAGTTGTTGAAATGTATGTGAATTGAGATTCTCTTTCAGCTTCTTCCTCTATTTGCATTCTAGAAGATTCACCTCCATGAATGTTAACATGGTATCAGAGCTTCGATCAGCAAGAAGAATCGTCTAAAGCTAAGTTCATTGTAGGAGAAAGATCTAGATTGTGGTAATGGATGGTGTAACTTCTGATCCTATGTCTTCTTCTGTTCTAGGAACAAATCGAACTGTGATTGATCACAATCATTCTCTGTTTCTGCATCCAAATGATACTCCAGGTAGCTCTCTTGTTTCTCTTCAGCTTACTGGATCTGCAAATTATGCTCTGTGGAGCAGATCTATGAAATTAAGTCTGCTAGGAAAGAGTAAAGTAGGATTCATCGATGGAAGACACACTAAAGATAAGTTTGATGCATCATTGCATGATTAATGGGAGAAAGTAAATGTTGTTGTATTGTCATGGATCATGAATGCTGTGAAATCTGACTTTCTGAGTAGCATAATCTATGTTTCTAATGCTCACAAAGTATGGCTTGATTTACAGGAGAGATTTGATACTATTAATGGATCTAGAATATTCTATCTTCATAGGGAGATTGTTACTCTTATGCAAGCAACTCGGTCTGTATCTGATTACTTTTCTAAAATGAGAACTCTATGGGATGAGTTTGATGCACTCATGCCTTGTCCAGGATGTAATTGTCCTGAATCTCAGAATTATTCTCAACACTGTGGTTATCAGAGACTTCTGCAGTTTCTCATGGGCCTTAATGAAACGTATGCTCAATGTAGAAGTCAAATTTTAATGATGTCTCCACTACCTAATCTAAACAAGGCCTATTCACTGGTAATTAGTCACAAAAGTCAGAGATCTATAGCTAGTTTGTCACCAGTAAGTCACGAAGCTGAATCTACTGAAGGAACAAGTTTTTTTAGTCTTAAAGGAGGAACTAGAGTGAATACTGGCAGAAATAGTTACAATGGAGGTAACATGAATTCAGGGAGAAATTTTGCAAGTGGAGGTTCTAGTTCAGGAGGGAACTACTCAGGCAGGATGCCTTCTTCAAATGGAGTTAGACCACAAAAGAAGAATTCGATAATCTGTGAATACTGCAACTACAATGGTCATACAAAAGAGCAATGCTACAAATTGATTGGATATCCACCTGAGTGGCCTTCATCTAGGAAGAAAGCAGTGTTTGCTAATCAAGTAGGAAACTATGGGAATTCTGAGTTGGAGTGAAATGTTCTAATGAGGCTGAGACATTAGCTCAATGCAATCTGGGAACAACTCAGTCCAGTATAGTATCACCTGACTCACTTCCTCCATATTTCACTCAAGAGCAATACACTCAGATCATTCAATTGCTTAGCAAAGGTAATGAGGAGAAAGCCTCCACTCATACTGCAAATGCAGGTATACAGACTGCCTCATTTCCTAATAATGTAGATATTAGATGGATAGTAGATACAGGGGCATCAAATCATATGACATCAAATTATCATATGCTGGCTAATTATACTGAAGTTTCAAATCCTAAGAATAGCAAGGTTTATCTACCTACAGGTGGAACAGTACATGTTTCTCATACAGGAAGTTCTCATGTGTTAAATAACCTGGTTTCTAATGTTCTATTCCTACCAGATTTCCAGTTTAATTTGCTATCAGTTTCCAAGTTGACAAAGGAATTACAATGCTCTGTTGCATTCTTTCCTAACTTCTGCTTGTTTCAGGATCTCTACACTGGCATGGTGAAGGGGATTGGTAGAGAAAGTCATGGGTTATATGTGTTGAAGGATACAATTGGTTCTTCATCTCCAGAGTGTTCTTCTTATAGTTGTGTTAACTCTGTCACTCAAGGATCTGATTGTAGCAGTCTCTGGCATAAAAGACTAGGCCATGCTCCATTGGAGGTGATCAAGAAGCATGAGAGTCTTAAACATTTAGTTTCTGCAGATCATGTATGCACTGTTTGTCCCTTAGCTAAACACACAAAATTACCTTTTCAGCTTAGTAAGTCTAGCTCTAAGTGTTCATTTGATTTGTTGCATTGTGATATATGGGGTCCTTATAGAGTTTCCTCTCATAACAACAAGAGATATTTTCTCACTGTAGTTGATGATCACACTAGATACACATGGTTGTTTCTGATGCAATTCAAGTCTGATGTTATTGTTGTTCTTAGAGACTTTCTTACAAGAATAAAAACTTTGTTTTCTACTACTGTTAAGGTGTTAAGAACTGATAATGGTTGTGAATTTTTTAGCACTGAATTTCAACTTCTTATGTCTACCCTTGGCATTTTGCATCAGAGTTCATGTGTCTACACCCCACAACAAAATGGGGTGGTAGAAAGAAAACACAGAACAATCCTCAATGTGGCCAGGTCTATTAGGTTTCAGGCTAGGGTACCTTTGAAATTTTGGGGGGAGTGTGTCACTACAGCTGTATACATCATAAATAGAACACCATCTAAATTGTTAAAAGTTCAAGTCTTCTTTTGAACTTCTTTACAAATATCCTCCCTCTCTATCTCATTTAAGAGTGTTTGGCTGTTTAAGATATGCCTCTACTACACATTCTTTAGATAAATTTGCTGCAAGAGCTACTCCTGGTGTTTTCATGGGATATTCGTCAACGAAAAAAGGCTACAACATATATGATCTTCATTCCCAAACATTCTTTGTCAGTAGGAATGTTGTGTTTCATGAGTCAATTTTTCCTTTCCTTCACACTCAGTCTTTTGGTTCTCCTGTGTTTCCTGTTGTCCAATTGCCTCATATAGACCTTCATTCTAGTTGTCCATCTCCTAGTCCAATTTCTAGTTCATTCCCTGATTCTATTTCTCAACCTCCACCACCAGTCCCATCATCAGTTGAAACAAGAAAATCTACCAGAATAAGACATCCTCCTAGTTGGATGAATGACTTTGTCACTTCTTCTTCTCACACTTGTTCCTATCCCATGTCCTCTTATGTTTCTTATTCTCATTGTTCACAGTCCTATAAACATGCTCTCCAGGCCTATTCTTCTATTTTTGAACCTTCCTCTTTCCAGCAAGCTTCTTCAGATCCCTCTTGGGTACAAGCCATGAAGCTTGAAATAGCTGCTTTGGAATCCAATCACACCTGGTCTGTTGTAGAACTTCCTCTTGGTAAGAATCCTATTGGCTGTAAGTGGGTGTATAAGGTGAAATATAAATCTTCTGGTGAGGTGGAAAGGTACAAGGCTCGTTTGGTAGCTAAAGGGTATAGCCAGCAGGATGGTATTGATTATTCAGAGACATTTTCTCCTGTTGCAAAGATGGTGACAGTAAGGTCATTAATAGCTCTTGCAGCTTCCAAACAGTGGTGTATTTTCCAGATGGATGTTCATAATGCTTTCTTGAATGGTGAGCTGGTTGAGAGGTGTATATTCGTATTCCTGAAGGGTTTGCCAGACAGGGGGAGTCTAAGATGGTCTGCAAACTTCATAAGTCTTTATATGGACTTAAACAAGCTCCGAGACAGAGGAACAGGAAGTTAACTGATGCACTTGTTCAGATGGGGTTCACTCAAAGTCATTATGACTATTCTTTGTTTACAAAGAAATCTGGAGAAGAGTTAGTGATAATTCTAGTGTATGTAGATGACTTACTAGTGACTGGAAATAGTCTGATCTTGATCAATAAAGCAAGGGAAGATCTAAAGCACAAATTCAAGATGAAAGATCTTGGAGAACTGAAGTTTTTCTTGGGGATTGAAGTAGCCAGATCACAAGAAGGAATCATGATGTGTCAAAGGAAGTATGCATTAGAGTTAGTCTCAGAAACTGGTTTGAGTAGATCAAAACCAGTTAATGCACCACTTGAAGTTAATCAGAAATTGACTTCTGTGGAATATGACAGAAATATACTTTCCAATAGAACACAATGATGAAACCTTGAAAGATCCTACAACGTATCAAAAATTAGTGGGAAAGTTGTTGTATCTAACAATGACTAGGCTAGACATAGCCTTTGCAGTTCAAGCTCTTAGCCAATACATGCATTGTCCAAAAAGGTCTCATATGGAAGCTGCATTGAGGGTTGTAAGATATATCAAAGTCACACCAGGAATGGGTTTGTTGATGCCATCTAAAGCTACTAATCAACTATTTGCCTATTGTGATTCAGACTGGGGTGCTTGTATTGAAACAAGAAAATCTGTTACATGGTACTTGGTGAAGTTTGGTGAAGCTGTAATATCCTGGAAATCCAAGAAACAGGAAACTGTATCAAGAAGCTCAGCTGAGGGCTGAGGCTGAGTTTAGAAGCATGGCTGCATGTACTGTAGAACTTACTTGGTTGATAGGGTTGTTCAGAGAATTAGGAGTGGAGATTAAACAACCTATAGACCTAATGTGTGATAGTAAGGCTGCAATTCAGATAGCAGCAAATCCTATATTCCATAAAAGAACTAAACACATTGACATAGATTGCCACTTTGTAAGAGAAAAAAACACTCAAGGCATGATTAAAACTGGTCATGTATCAACAGAAGAGCAACTGGCAGACATACTTACAAAAGGTTTGGCAAGATCTCAACATGAATACTTAGTGAGTAAAATTGGACTTAAGAACCTGTTTCAATCATCAACTCGAGAGGGGGTGTTGAACCAAGAGGCAAGTTGATGTAATCATAGATGGGTTAACTATAACTTAAGCTGTTAAGAAGTGGTTAGAAGTTAGTTAGTGAGTCACAAAGTATAGCACATTTCAGATTGTATAAATACTTCTCATTTGTAACTAATTCATTAAGTTGTTGAAATGTATGTGAATTGAGATTCTCTTTCAGCTTCTTCCTCTATTTGCATTCTAGAAGATTCACCTCCATGAATGTTATCACCTTGCTTTCTCTTTTTTAAAAGAAAAAAATGGAACAAGAAAATAAATAAAATAGAGGCAAATGTGAACAACCTTAACCATTAAGCTATCTTTCTTTAATATGTCAAGGATATTCAACAATTAGTATATATAAAAAAGTATCAATATTGAACATATATACTCGTAAAAGTTTTTGCTTAGCAATACTTAGCTCCGCCCCTATATATATATATATATATATATATATATATATATATATATATATATATATATATATATATATGATATTATAACTAAAATAGAAAAATAATAGATACACGAACCTATCTCTATCTTTGGAAGCTGACTCTAGATATAGAACTCTTCAAATTCACACTAAATCAAGTGGTTTTGAGATTCGACAACAAAAAGAGGATGGATAGTAGTGGAAAACAGAAGATGCCATTCCATATTTAATTTGTAAATAGAAAGAAAAAGAAAAAAGTCTAATTCCTTAACGTGGCTTCGAGAAATATTTTAGTCCTATTCAACATTTGAGATTCACATGTCTCAATAATGCACATGTGCAATTTAAAAAGAAGAGGCGTCTATTATTATCAAGGCGGCCATGCATCCGTAGGGTGCACGTGAGTGTGAATGGAAAAAAAAGAGATTATGAAAAATGAAGAATTACTTTGGAGGGAATCTTTTTTATTTTTTGGAATTGGTATGAAAATTCGCAGGAATCTTAGTTTTTAGTAAATTTTCATATTAATTCCGAGAAAAATTCCCATTATATTAACAATTTTCTTGTGGTGGTTCAATCTCAACTCATTTAGGCTTAACTCATTTTAGGAGAATTCTCAATTGAGTCAAATTCAATCTCCAATTTCAACCTTTTTAAAAAAAATTACTAAATTATGTTTCTATATTAAGTGTATGAATTATTATCTATTTAACATCTTTTAAGATTTATCTATCAATTTGTTACTTTAAAAAAAATAGAGACGAAATTTGTATTGTGATTATAAAAGTTAAATATCACTTTGTTAAAATTATTGAAATTAATCGGGTTAAATTGGACGGGTCAACCAAACCCGTTTTTAGACCATTTGAACTCAATCTATTTGAGCACAATGTAACTTTGGATAGATCAAGACTATCACAATCTTTATTTCGATCCGTTTTAATATATCTCTAATTTCAACATAACCCGCACATTGCCACTCCAAATTAAAAGACCTTTGAGTGAACTGGTCGAACTCTTCAGTTTGGATTGTGACTGTGCAGGGTCGAATTCTGTGAAGGTAATTTTAAAAAAATTCAATCAATTTTTTCTTTACAGTTAACCTTTTAATTTTTTTTAATCAAAACTCGTTTTTACCACCTCATCAGCCCCATTCCCTTTCTTAACCACTCCTTTTTTGCCATCTCATCTAACCCCATTCTCATCTTACCCCATTTTTTTTTCTTAATTGAAATTAAAAACAGTGAAAACTTTAGCACAACTCTAACGAAAATATAAGATGATTAAAAAGTTTACAACTTATAAATATTTTTCACTGCATAATTAAAAATTTACACTTTACTAACCTTATTCTTTAAGTTATTTCTAGCCTTATTCTTGAACCATTTTTAATGATACTCCATCTATTTTAAATTTTAAATTTACCTTTAATTATTATATCAATATATCATTTACTTAGACTAAATTCTTAATAAAAGATGTGGGTCAAAGACTCAACACTATATAAATAAAACATTCCTAGTTGATGATGTGACACGTTCAAAACTTTGATGTTTAAAGAGTGAAAAATATATAACATGAGAAATTCAATCAAAAATAGATTGTTTTAAACTTAAGCTCATGAACTAATTATTAAGATAATAATTGCATAACATCATATTAAAAATATTCAATTTTTTATTTCAATTAACATCTATGTACGCCTTTGAATTAATTAGATATATATATCTTACATAACATACATAAATCAGTCAGATCAAATATATTTCTCGTAATTTGTTTAAATGTTTTTATGATATACATAAGCTTAAATATACTTTACATAAATTTATTCAAAAAAAATTATAGAACTGAAGTCAAATTGAGAAGCATATTTATATTTTATACCGTTCTTTTTATGGTGTAACATAAAACAACGGTGGTCCCCACCACTTTCAAATTCAGAGAAAAACAATACCCTTTTTGCTTGCGACTTTTGGTCTCTGTTATTTTCGGGCAATTTTCTTTGAATTAAAGAGACAACAACAAAAAGGATTTATATAAAAGGGATATAAATACTGTATGTAGAAATTTTCAAAATGAGCAATATTAATATTTAAATTTTTTAATAAAGCGTTGTTTTATCACACCCGTTGTATTTATTTTTTTCATCGAAAGATCAAAAACATTTATTTTGAAAAATTAAAACGTTTGATAAATCAATAAAATTCTTTATAATAGAAGCAACAATAATTTTTCTGTTGTGGGAAATAAGCTAAAAAAATTGCTTTTCAAAAAAAGCAAAAGCAGAAATAAATATCCCTTTCATATTTAAATATTTACTAATAAAACCTATTAATTAATTAGCATGTCTTGTAGGTTCACTTATGTTTCATTTAAGAATTTTATTTTTACATAATATTTTTTTCTTTTTTTATATATTTGATATATTTAATTATTTTTAAATCATCATGTTAATATTATATCAATATTTAATTTATTTATATATCTAGGTATAATAATATTGGTTATTGAATATATACATCTTAATTTTATCAAGTAAAAAATTGATTAAATGTTGTATAATAGATATTTAATATAAATTTTTCTCTATAAAATAATATTAATATTAAAAATACTTGGATGAATGTTTTTTTTTTAAATTTGACTCTGAGAAGCATTTTTTTAAAAAAAAAATTAGACCAAAACAATTTAGTTTTTGAGAAGTAGTAATTTCTATATATTATGTACATCATAATTGTTTAGTTCTTTTTTTATAGCAAGAACTCAGTATTTATTACTAAGATCGCTCATAAAAGAGTGGGATATACCTCTTATCAAAATAAATGGCGGATATTCATGTTTATGGGTGCTTGAAGCCAACATTATTATTCATTCACTTTATAATTAATTAGTTTAAAACTTGATTATTAGGTCTTGTTGAATTTCTTTGAGTAAGGTTTAATAGCAATATATTAATCATTAAATACTGTCAATGAAGCAATGAATGAATATATGAAATAAAAAATTAAATAATCAATAATAAATAAATACTTGCTAAAATAGTAAAAGAGAGATTCGTATTTATTCTCTTAGATCAAATGATGAAAATATGATAAAGAGTAAAAGATAAACTCGAGATCTCTGATTAATGATAAAGTAGTACTTAATTATCACTCTACCACAACTCTTTGTTTGATTCTTATAAAAAATTTCCAATACAATTAGAATGCAAACTTGAATAACCAACAAAATAATAGAAATGTGTATAATACAATATTCTAAGTTATTTTTCTAAAACATCTGTGTATGTGACGTATCTCCTTTTTAATTCAGCTGGCAAATAATTAAAAAATTAGCAAATCAGATTTTGCAATCTCAAATAGACCCTTGATGCATCAATCCCTAATCTCGTAATTTTCACCTGCAAATTATATTACAAGAAAAGCATTGTTAATTTAGTTATCAAAATTAACTAGCACCGTATTTATTGAAAGCATATAAAAAAAAATCAAATATCTACAATACCATTTTTTTAAATGTAAATAGACTAAAAAGAAATGTATGACACGTAAACTGAAACATGAATTACCTGAGCATGGATAGTATAGTAAACCTTATCGCCAATTGTTGAAAAATTAGCGGTAACAACTTGAGCTCCTTCTTCCTCTAAGATGATTATCACCTCTTGCATGGTGAACTTCTTTTGCAAGTAACTAACTAAAATGACCTCTATAGTTGAATCCAACTCTCTAACTTCAATCATAGGTATTTTTATATTACTACAAGATGTTGAAGGCATCAATTTCTTTGAATCATCACTTGTACCTTGTGCTACAATCTTATCCTTCCTTCTTTTTAATACATCTACTCCTTCTTTCAATTTCTCAATGTAAGTAATGGCTTGATCAATCTGGTCTTGTTGCGTCACCATATCCTGAAATTATATCGTTACACTTACAAGTCAAGGAAAAGTACGTAAAAATATTTGTACATATTTAATGATTTTAAAAATAAATAAATACAGAGTTTGAATCAAAGTTAATTACTGAAACATGGTTCATACCTTAACGGAGTAATGGTGGTGGTGTGGAGGAATAAGAGAAAAGAGCTTAGAAGAAAGATACTTCATTTGAATTCTTCTGTTCTTTTCTTGTGTTTTCCGGTCTAGCTTTTCTGGACTAGTGTTTTCCATTTGATTTGTTGTATTTACGATATGATATGATATGATATGATATATGATATAAATCGATGATTTTGTAAAGTTTGAAGCATACGTTCTCCATTTATATATTAAAAGAAAGAACAATGTGAACTAGATGTCCATATTATTGTAGCTATCTAGGGCCCAACATGAGCAATCTATGAATAAATGTTGTATACCTACGTAATCAAATGGTATGGCATTATGTATACATCATCATGAAATTAGTCATACATGTATATCTTGACTTTCAACATATACACTATGAATTTGGAACATGAATATTTTTTTAATCTATGATTATTAATAAAAATATATTTCCTCCATGCACAACTTAAATCACATTTATTTAGGCCTATCTCAATGACAATTTTTTTATTTAAGCATATATGACCCTAATTTGTTGGGTAATGCTAACATTTATTATTTAACCTCAGGCAAAACCAAGGTGAAGGGTGATTTTGATAACGGCAAAAATATTGTATACCATGTCAAATAAGTGATTTGAGTGACTTTGTATATGAAATATGACAAAAAACAGAATAATCTTTCGGTTATAAAACAAACGTTATAATATTTTGATGTAAGATTTAAAATATGAAGTATACGAACTTCATCTAAATCAAACATTAATTAGGTATTTTGATGTAAGATCTGAAATATGGCATTATAGCTCATAACAAGCTGGAATGTGAAGATTCAACTTAGAATATTTGCTGTCTATATAGACTATAATCTATTTGGAGAAAGCTATAATTATTATACTTAGATGTGATTCAAAAGAAAAATGCTCCGTTCAACATGATTAGATATAAACTCACACTATCAATAGCTTAGATATGAAATTTAAAAAAAGAAGAAGACATTTTGAATATGTTTTTGCTATTTCACTCTCCAAACAATGTCAAATTTTGGGTAGATCATATACCAAGTTGTTTTGTCTCCACCAATTAATACATATTCAGTTAATTGTGCCAATTTTCTGCAAAGTCTTTCACTATCGTAATAATGGTAGTCAAATGACCTTTTAAAAAGTTGAAGCCTATGATTTCTTTTAATAAAATTTGTGCTTATTTATTCGATCATGACTTGCCCTTTTAGTAGCCTCAATTGTATTATATGCAATGAATACACACTGTATATATATACACTCATTTGAAATCTCATTGAGCCTAACATAATTAGACAAAAAAGGATTGCCAATTTCCCACATGTTCATAGTGTCTAGCTAGGGAACAAATGTTCAACTGAATTTAATACAGTAATATTTATTTAGACAACATATTTATATTATTTTTAAAAATTGTTAAATATATATTTAATGTATTAAATTTAAAACTTAATTATTAACGATTAAATTTATCATTATAAAATTTAAAATTCCTAAAAAAAAATATTAATTCCAACTCTGCGTCTGCCGGCAAAATGTGCCACATATGTTTAAGTAAAGTAAATGATTAAACCAAAACAAAAAAAGTTGATATTGACTATTGACTTACACGTAAGATGCTTCCTTCATTCTTGTGACGGCATCTATGGTGAGGTCGTTCTAACCCTAGGCCAGTAAAGTTATTGCTTGGAGTGCTATATATTTTAAATCCCCATTTTTTAAGAAATAATTATTTATAGAAAAAATTATACAGAATAGTAAATTATTAATTTAAAATTGAATACTATAGTTATAGTTTATTTTAATTGTAATTCGCAGCAAGCATCTCATTCTTTTTCCATTTGATTCGGTATACAATTAGTCATTTTATATATTTCGGTATAAAATGTGTTTGTATCTGTTAAAGCGAGAGAAAAGTGTATATACAAATACAAATACATATAATTTTGTCCTATACACTTATAATTATATAAATTACAATCTATAAATGAATTTATGCAAAATGAACAATTTATATAAAGTTTGATGTTTGTAGCGAATTATACAAATCAAAAGTTTCATAGCAAACATAAAATTTGTATTGAGCGCAATTATGAAATTTAGCATAACATACAAATATGTTTTTATGTTTGTATATGTTAAAGTTTCTCCTTATATATGTTATTTTAAAAAAAAAATAAAGTATATGTACTATGAGTGTTAGGATTTTTACTAAGGAAAATTGTAAATGAATGAAAATAAATCTGAATTTCGTAAGAAACAATTTGCTGGGTAGCCAAATCACAAAGTCCCTTGATCTTTTAGAGTTGATTGCTTTATTTATGTAAATTATCAAACTATTTTTTCACTTAAAATAGATTTGAACCAACTGAAGCATATGAAAATATTTTGATTTTTTATTTAGCGGTAAAATA
>CM040620.1:77339822-77550718 GCA_022817965.1 Solanum lycopersicoides
TATATATATATATATATAAATAATTAAACAAATCAATATCAATAATCAATTCAAACTGAGATAATTTTGGACGGATTTATAATTTGATGACCGGATTTTTGCCGTCCATGGTTGATCAAACAACTTGTTATCCTTTAAGAACACTTAGCTGTACATTTATAATCTTACGAAGTTCACGTTGAACCCACTGATTTGTTTGAGTTATGCATGAATTTCATATTCATGCACGTAACTAGTATGCCATTTAAGTTTATTGGTCAACCTCTTGATTAATTAATTAATCTCAAAATAATCATCTTAAATGAAGTTCATGATCAATCACATCTTGGTGCAGAATAATAATAATAATAATAATTATTATTATTATTATAATTATAATAATAATAATAATAATAATAAGAGAAATTTACATAAATCCAACTTGTTTAATTAGATATACTTTAGTTTGTATTATTATAATTTTTATCATATTTTAGTGTGTTTAGATACATCAAGATACATGTGTCTCGAGATGTATGAGGCCAAAATTAGGTGTAATTTATTCTAGATACACCATATTCAAATAGATTCGCATGTATTTAGGATAAATAACAAATCTCGCTTGCCTGCAACATGAATCACACCACATAAATACATATGCATGTATCTACTATGTAAACGTGTGATTCGTATGTATCTCAAATACATAACTATCTCCCTCTCCCTCTCACTTGCCTTCTTCCCCAGCTTGGTTGTCTCTTCCCTATTTTAGTGCATCTGGTAGCAAACATACAAACAAATTAATTAGAATCGTTCAGAAGATAATATGTATCTTTCTAAATATATGGTAGGAAACTCTTAAATATGTACTCCCTCCGTCTCATTTTATATGGCACTTTTTGGATTTTGAGATTCAAACAAGTCTATCTTTGATCATAAGTTCTCATAGAGTTTTTAAACATTTTGAATTATCATATATCAATTATTCTGACTTATAGTATTTTTTACGTAGTTGACAAATATATAAATTTTTATTAAACTTAAACTATTTGACTATCGAAAAATAAAAAGTATCACATAAATTAAGATAGAGTATATTAGTTTGTCATTTTGCATCATATCTTATTATTTTACGATATGTTTCTCACTCTAGCCTCGATAATTATCTTTCTGCGAAGTCATACTTTTTAAAATTTTCCACTAGGACAATATTGAAAAACAAATAATAGTAATGTAATAAAAATGACATACAAATAATTGAGTCCTCTTCTTTTCCACTTGTTATATTTTGGTTAATTTCTCCCCCACGTTCTTCTTTTTAATTTATTTGAATTCAAAGAAGACCTTTAAGGTGGAAAGATATGATTATCTACGTATAAGACACCACAAAATTGTAATGATTTGACTAATAACTACTTTAATTACAAGAAAAGTTTGATAGCTTTTTGAGTTTAGATAATATAATTTACTTAATTCAGATGGCTTTAGGAAAGACAACCTGTTATATTTGTGTACAAAGTTAAAGTTTTTTGAAAAATGAATATTTTTTGTCATTAGAAAGCATTATAATAAAATTATTAACTACTCCAAAAAATTAATAATAGTAAGAAAAAAATTGGTCAAATTGTAGTTCTTTTATATTACTACCATTAAATAGGTTTAAAGAATTATTTTTTTAAAAAAAAAATTGAAATTAAAACAAGGTCAGTATAATATTGTAAACATTAAAATAGTTAAACTCATCCAACCATTGCATTTCAAAGCCCTGTGTCATTTTTAATTGTCAAGTAGGAATTAAATATTAAAAAATAAATTAAATTAAAAGGTCATTTCTAATTTGAATTTTCAACCATAAATTCACATTTAGATTAATTTGATCACGAATCTACAAAAACTCATTTATTATTCTTCAAGCTTATTAATAAAGTATTTTATAATCTTTCACTGTTCACTATGACACACTTTCAATGTTCAAGTTAAAATTTTGACACACAAAAGAGAGGTTGCAAATATTTACTTGCTTTTTAAAGTATGTGGTAACACACTGTGTTCAACTCAATTATTTTTAATACCCCTTAAGTTTGGTCGTAGTTAGTGAGATTTTGCGTTTCATTTACTTTAAGCTTTTAATTGGTAAAGTCACAAAAATAGAAATTCAATTGACAACTCGAGCCAGGTCTTTGAAGTAATTCTGCTTTTAATTTAACTATTTTTTTTATTTTCCTATTTTGCCTCGTAATTTAAATAATTTATTATTTTTGCAAGAAGATGAAAAAAATAATATACGAATCATTAAAAATCTAAAGGTGCTAAATGCAATAAATTCAACTAAAAGCAAGCCAAAATTTTGGACAAGGGTGTTCATATTTTACACCTTGCTTTCTCTTTTCTAAAAGAAAAAAATGGAACAAGAAAATAAATAAAATAGAGGCAAATGTGAACAACCTTAACCATTAAGCTATCTTTCTTTGATATGTTAAAGATGTTCAACAATTAGTATATATAAAAAAAAAATATCAATATTTAACATATATACTCGTAAAAAATTTTATTTAGCAACATCTAGCTCCGTCCCTATATATATCTATATATGATGATATTATAATTAAAATAGAAAAATAATAGATACACGAACCTATCTCTATCTTTGGAAGCTGACTCTAGATATAGAACTCTTCAAATTCACACTAAATCAAGTGGTTTTGAGATTCGACAACAAAAGGAGGATGAATAGTAGTGGAAAACAGAAGATGCCATTCCATATTTAATTTGTAAATAGAAAAAAAATAAAATAAAGTCTAATTCCTTAACGTGGCTTCGAGAAATATTCTAGTCCTATTCAACATTTGAGATTCACATGTCTCAATAATGCACATGTGCAATTTAAAAAGAGGAGGCGTCTATTATTATCAAGGCGGACCATGCATCCGTAGGGTGCACGTGAGTGTCAATGGGAAAAAAATAGAGAGATTATGAAAAATGAGAAATTAATTTGGAGAGAATTTTTTTTATTTTTTTGGGGATTGATATAAAAATCCGCAGGAATCTTAGTTTCTAGCAAATTTTTATATTAATTCTGAGAAAAATTCTCATTATATTAACAGTTTCTTGTAGTGGTTCAATCTCAACTCATTTAGGCTTAACTCATTTTAGGAGAATTCTCAATTGAGTCAAATTCAATCTCCAATTTCAACATTTTTAAAAAAAATTACTAAGTTATGTTTCTATATTAAGTGTATGAATTATTATCTATTTAACATCTTTTAAGATTTATCTATCAATTTGTTACTTTAAAAAAAATAGAGACGAAATTTGTATTGTAATTATAAAAGTTAAATATCACTTTGTTAAAATTATTGAGATTAATCGGGTTAAATTGGACGGGTCAACCAAACCCGTTTTTAGACCATTTGAACTCAATCTATTTGAGCACAATGTAACTTTGGATAGATCAAGACTATCACAATCTTTATTTCGATCCGTTTTAATATATCTCTAATTTCAACATAACCCGCACATTGCCACTCCAAATTAAAAGACCTTTGAGTGCACTGGTCGAACTCTTCAGTTTGGATTGTGACTGTGCAGGGTCGAATTCTGTGAAGGTAATTTAAAAAAAAAATTAAATCAATTTTTTCTTTACAGTTAACCTTTTATTTTTTTTAAATTAAAACTCGTTTTTACCACTCATCAGCCCCATTCCCTTTCTTAACCACTCCTTTTTTGCCATCTCATCTAACCCCATTCTCATCTTACCCCATTTTTTTTTCTTAATTGAAATTAAAAACAGTGAAAACTTTAGCACAACTCTAACGAAAATATAAGATGATTAAAAAGTTTACAACTTATAAATATTTTTCACTGCATAATTAAAAATTTACACTTTACTAACCTTATTCTTTAAGTTATTTCTAGCCTTATTCTTGAACCATTTTTAATGATACTCCATCTATTTTAAATTTTAAATTTACCTTTAATTATTATATCAATATATCATTTACTTAGACTAAATTCTTAATAAAAGATGTGGGTCAAAGACTCAACACTATATAAATAAAACATTCCTAGTTGATGATGTGACACGTTCAAAACTTTGATGTTTAAAGAGTGAAAAATATATAACATGAGAAATTCAATCAAAAATAGATTGTTTTAAACTTAAGCTCATGAACTAATTATTAAGATAATAATTGCATAACATCATATTAAAAATATTAAATTTTTTATTTCAATTAACATCTATGTACGCCTTTGAATTAATTAGATATATATATCTTACATAACATACATAAATCAGTCAGATCAAATATATTTCTCGTAATTTGTTTAAATGTTTTTATGATATACATAAGCTTAAATATACTTTACATAAATTTATTCAAAAAAAATTATAGAACTGAAGTCAAATTGAGAAGCATATTTATATTTTATACCGTTCTTTTTATGGTGTAACATAAAACAACGGTGGTCCCCACCACTTTCAAATTCAGAGAAAAACAATACCCTTTTTGCTTGCGACTTTTGGTCTCTGTTATTTTCGGGCAATTTTCTTTGAATTAAAGAGACAACAACAAAAAGGATTTATATAAAAGGGATATAAATACTGTATGTAGAAATTTTCAAAATGAGCAATATTAATATTTAAATTTTTTAATAAAGCGTTGTTTTATCACACCCGTTGTATTTATTTTTTTCATCGAAAGATCAAAAACATTTATTTTGAAAAATTAAAACGTTTGATAAATCAATAAAATTCTTTATAATAGAAGCAACAATAATTTTTCTGTTGTGGGAAATAAGCTAAAAAAATTGCTTTTCAAAAAAAGCAAAAGCAGAAATAAATATCCCTTTCATATTTAAATATTTACTAATAAAACCTATTAATTAATTAGCATGTCTTGTAGGTTCACTTATGTTTCATTTAAGAATTTTATTTTTACATAATATTTTTTTCTTTTTTTATATATTTGATATATTTAATTATTTTTAAATCATCATGTTAATATTATATCAATATTTAATTTATTTATATATCTAGGTATAATAATATTGGTTATTGAATATATACATCTTAATTTTATCAAGTAAAAAATTGATTAAATGTTGTATAATAGATATTTAATATAAATTTTTCTCTATAAAATAATATTAATATTAAAAATACTTGGATGAATGTTTTTTTTTTTTTAAATTTGACTCTGAGAAGCATTTTTTTTTTAAAAATTAGACCAAAACAATTTAGTTTTTGAGAAGTAGTAATTTCTATATATTATGTACATCATAATTGTTTAGTTCTTTTTTTATAGCAAGAACTCAGTATTTATTACTAAGATCGCTCATAAAAGAGTGGGATATACCTCTTATCAAAATAAATGGCGGATATTCATGTTTATGGGTGCTTGAAGCCAACATTATTATTCATTCACTTTATAATTAATTAGTTTAAAACTTGATTATTAGTTCTTTTTGAATTTCTTTGAGTAAGGTTTAATAGCAATATATTAATCATTAAATACTGTCAATGAAGCAATGAATGAATATATCAAATAAAAAATTAAATAATCAATAATAAATAAATACTTGCTAAAATAATAAAAGAGAGATTCGTATTTATTCTCCTAGATCAAATGATGAAAATATGCTAAAGAGTAAAAAGATAAACTCGAGATCTCTAATTAATGATAAAGTAGTACTTAATTATCACTCTACTACAACTCTTTGTTGATTCTTATAAAAAAAATTCTAATACAATTTGAATGCACTTGAATAACCAACAAAATAATAGAAATGTGTATAATGCAATATTCAAGCTATTTTTCTAAAACATCTGTGTATGTGACGTATCTCCTTTTTGATTCTGCTGGCAAATAATTAAAAAATTAGCAAATCAGATTTTGCAATCTCAAATAGACCCTTGATGCATCAACCCCTAATCTCGTAATTTTCACCTGCAAACATTATATTACAAGAGAAGCATAGTTAATTTAGTTATCAAAATTAACTAGCACGGTATTTATTGAAAGCATATAAAAAAAAATTCGAATATCTACAATATCATTTTTTTTTAAAATGTAAATAGACTAAAAAGAAATGTAAGACACGTAAACTGAAACATGAATTACCTGAGCATGGATAGTATAGTAAACCTTATCGCCGATTGTTGAAAAATTAGCGGTAACAACTTGAGCTCCTTCTTCCTCTAAGATGATTATCACCTCTTGCATGGTGAATTTCTTTTGCAAGTAACTAACTAAAATGACCTCTATAGTTGAATCCAACTCTCTAACTTCAATCATAGGTATTTTTATATTACTACAAGATGTTGAAGGCATCAATTTCTTTGAATCATCACTTGTACCTTGTGCTATAATCTTATCCTTCCTTCTTTTTAATACATCTACTCTTTCTTTCAATTTCTCAATGTAAGTAATGGCTTGATCAATCTGATCTTGTTGCGTCACCATATCCTGAAATTATATTTTTCATGACTTACAAGTCAAGGAAAAGTACGTAAAAATATTTGTACATATTTTATAATTTTTTTAAAAAAAAATACAGAGTTTGAACCATAGTTAGTTACAGAAACATGGTTCATACCTTAGCGGAGTAGTGGTGGTGGTGTGGAGGAATAAGAGAAAAGAGCTTAGAAGAAAGATACTTCATTTGAATTCTTCTGTTCTTTTCTTGTGTTTTCCGGTCTAGTTTTTCTGTACTAGTGTTTTCCATTTGATTTGTTGTATTTACGATATGATATGATATATGATATAAATCGATGATCATCGATTGATCTTGTAAAGTTTGAAGCATACGTTCTCCATTTATATATTAAAAGAAAGAACAATGTGAACTAGATGTCCATATTATTGTAGCTATCTAGGGCCCAACATGAGCAATCTATGAATAAATGTTGTATACCTACGTAATCAAATGGTATGTCATTATGTATACATCATCATGAAATTAGTCATACATGTATATCTTGACTTTCAACATATACACTACGAATTTGGAACTTGAATATTTATTTAATCTATGATTATTAATAAAAATATATATCCTCCATGCACAACTTAAATCACATTTATTTAGGCCTATCTCAATGACAATTTTTTTTATTTAAGCATATATATGACCCTAATTTGTTGGGTAATGCTAACATTTATGATTTAACCTCAGGCAAAACCAAGGTGAAGGGTGATTTTGATAACGGCAAAAAATATTGTATACCATGTCAAATAAGTGATTTGAGTGACTTTATGAAATATGACAAAAAATAGAATAATATTTCGATTATAAAACAAACGTTATAATATTTTGGTGTAAGATTTAAAATATGAAGTATACGAACTTCATCTAAATCAAACATTAATTAGATATTTTGATGTAAGATTTAAAATATGAAGTATACGGACTTCATCTAAATCAAACATTAATTAGATATTTAGATGTAAGATAAGAAATAGGGCATTATAGCTCACAACAAGCTGGAATGTGAAGATTCAACTAGAATATTTACTGTCTATATAGACTATAATCTATTTGGAGAAAGCTATAATTATTATACTTAGATGTGATTCAAAAGAAAAATGTTCCGTTCAACATGATTAGATATAAACTCACACTATCAATAGCTTAGATATGATTTTTTTTTTAAAAAAAAGACATTTTGAATATGTTTTTGATATTTCACTCTCGAAAAAATGACAAATTCTGGGTAGATCATATACCAAGTTGTTTTGTCTCCACCAATTAATACATATTCAGTTAATTGTGCCAATTTTCTGCAAAGTCTTTCACTATCGTAATAATGGTAGTCAAATGACCTTTTAAAAAGTTGAAGCCCATGATTTCTTTTAATAAAATTTGTGCTTATTTATTCGATCATGACTTTCCCTTTTAGTAGCCTCAATTGTATTATATGCAATGAATACACACTGTATATATATACACTCATTTGAAATCTCATTGAGCCTAACATAACTAGACAAAAAAGGATTGCCAATTTCCCACATGTTCATAGTGTATTTATTTAGACAACATATTTATATTATTTTTAGAAAATTGTTAAATATATATTTAATGTATTAAATTTAAAACTTAATTATTAACTATTAAATTTATCATTATAAAATTTAAAATTCCTAAAAAAAATATTAATTCCAACTCTGCGTCTGCCGGCAAAATGTGCCACATATGTTTAAGTAAAGTAAATGATTAAACCAAAACAAAAAAAGTTGATATTGACTATTGACTTACACGTAAGATGCTTCCTTCATTCTTGTGATGGCATCTAGGGTCAGGTCGTTGTAACCCTTAAAGTTATTGCTTGGAGCGCTATATATTTTAGATCTCCATTTTTTAAGAAATAATTATTTATAAATTTTTTAAACTAAAATAGTAAATTATTAATTTAAAATTGAATACTATAGTTATAGTTTATTTTAATCATAAGTCACAGCAAGCATCTCATTCTTTTGCCATTTGATTCAGTACTGAATTAGTCATTTTATATATTTCGGTATAAAATGTGTTTGTATTTGTATAAAGCGAGAGAAAAGTATATATACAAATACAAATACATATAATTTCTTTCTATACACTTATAATTATATAAATTACAATGTATAAATGAATTTATACAAAATTGAACAATTTATATAAAGTTTGATGTTTGTAGCGAATTATACAAATCAAAAGTTTATAGCAAACATAAAATTTGCTATTTAGCTCTATCATGCAAATTCTAGCTATAACATACAAATATGATTTTTATATTTGTTATATGTTAAAGTTTCTCCTTATATATGTTATTTTTAAAAAAATAAAGTATATATACTATGAGTGTTAGGATTTTTACTAAGAAAATTGTAAATGAGATGAAAATAAATCTGAATTTCGTAAGAAACAATTTGCTGAAAAAATGGGTAGCCAAATCACAAAGTTATCTTTTAGAGTTGATTGCTTTATTTATGTAAATTCGATCAAACTATTTTTTCACTTATAAATAGATTTGAACCAACTGAAGCATATGAAAATATTTTAATTTTTAATTTAGCGGTAAAATATTGAGATCACTAGATAATGAGAATTTTAAAAAATATTTTCATAACCTAGAACTTTTTTTAATACGTAATAGTTATTCTGATATTGATGATTTAGGTTTATTTTTTGAATTAAAAGTGTTAAAGAAATAATACAAGTCGAAGATAATGATCTAATTAAGAAAAACTCAATCAAGTAAAAAGATTAGATTTATTTTCTAAATACATATATTGCTTTTAGAATAATGTTAAGTGTTCATATAACCGTTGCCTCGGCCAAAAAAAGTTTTTTCAAAATTAAAATTGATCTTCTTTAATATCAACAATGACTCAAGAGAGATTGAATCACTTAACTATATTATCATTTGAAAAGGAATAATTAAAGTGAATTAATTATAAAACAGTACCTAATAACTTTGCATCTAATTAAAATAAGTAAAAAAGTAGATTTTAAATAAATATATATATGATGAAAAAAATTAGGGCCGTCTCTTAAATTTCGTTTTAGCCCCCAATGTTGAGTCGGCCCCTCTCTATAATAAGCAATAATTTTTTAAAAAATCAATTTCTTATTACCATCACAACAATTTATACGTTAAAACTGTTTGACACGACATTTTTTTTTTTACAGAAATAACACGATAGAATGTAAAAGACCACAATGCCCCATTGGCTATAAAATTATCTGAGTTTCCCCCAAAAAACAAACTGATCTTTGACTTCTTTTTTTTCTTTCAAATATTTCTTTATTTTACTCATTTATTTCTCATTCTAGTAAATGTTTCTTGACGTACATTCATGTTATATATTTTCCTTAATTTATATCCTTGATTCCATTCAAGTTTGCAATCATTTGAATAGTATTTTGTCTAAACTGAGAGAGCTGGATTCAATTGCAGCCAGTCTATATAGTACATCTCTCACTGACCCACACCACTTTTTTGGAAAACTATATATCTTGACATACATACATATTATATATGGTAGTTTTAACTTTTATCTAATAAATTTTTAATTAATTACTTATTTTATTAAGAATTAAGAATTTTCTATCATATGTCGAGAAATATATATCTAGATATACGTATTTTTGCTATCAAATACACTAAATTAGAAAGAGAGAGGCGAGTGATAGAAAAAAAGGTGAGTGTGATACTTATTACCTAAATACATGTGAATCACACTAGGTCCATGTATTTGTAGATATGTATATATATGTATATAGTGTGATTCACATGTATTTGAGATACTAGATACATAGGGGAGTGGTGAACAAGGTGGAAGGGAGGCGAGTGAGATTTGTTATGTATCTCATATACATGTGATATATTATATCTAAAACAAATTACACGTAATTTTGACTTCTTGTATCTCAAGAAACATGTATCTGGACATATCTAAATATACAAAAAAAAATGATAAGATTTGTAATATCGCAGATTAACATATATCTAAATAATCAACTTCTAAGCTAGTGAAATTTTATAAGTTTCCCTTCCTTTTCTTGTCTATCTCAAAGCAAATACAAAAAATGATATATTATATACTGTATATATACACTTAGCTATATACACATTATTAACAAAGACAAACCTACGACATTTTCTTAATATACACTTCGTATATAATTTAGTAACCTATAATTTATGCTTACTCCACATACATCAGTAAACCGGGTCAAATAATTTACTGGTATGCAGCCTTCACGTGCTAAATTAGTTCCAAGTTAGGGAACCAGATGATACTGTACATTTGCGTATAGATTAAGTGTTCGGTGAAATTCAATAATTTTTGCTCAAATAAATGACATATGTGTTTAAAAGAAGTCTAATTAAGTATGTATACATATTAAATTTACAAGCTAGTCACTTACATTTGAAGTCATCTTTCAAAAATATTTAAAGGTTCATTTGGACATATGATATGAAATCAGATTAATATATTTAAAGTTAAACCTTTGTTTGAACATGCATTTTAGATTTTTTAAGTTGTAATTTTTTTTCCCGGTAAACATGAAAATCTCGTGAGTTGGGAAAACCTATCAAAATTTCTTAAATTTTATATAATCTTACTAAATGAGCAAATCATAGTTTATAAACAAGATATCAGAATATCCTAAGACACCACATTGATAAATTCATATATTCATGTTCCTTTTTATAAATAAATATTTGCGATTATAAACTTTCAAATACACATAATTTTATAAAAATCTAGTAATCAATAACTTTGCTTTAATATAATCCTTAATTCACATAACACGTACAATGTTATGCCAGTCCTTGAACATGAGTCCTTTTTTTGTACAATATAAAAATGATGAGTCTTTATTTATTTTCTTACAAAATATATAAATTTATGGTTCAAAATTTGAAATCATGATTTGAATTCACAAATCTTTCTTTTTTGAAATAATTTAAATTATCATCATTCAGAATTGCATCTTCAAACAATAATTTAAAATTATACTATTTATTTGAATATAAACTAAAACTTTTGAATCCATAAAATTAAAATGATTGTCCCTTTCTGCTACATATCACTTCATACCAAAACAATTGGTATTATCAAACTCCTAAAACGTGCTACATATTTTAGTAAACTAAATAATTAAACAAAAAAAAAAAAAAAAAGTTGTATTGACCATTGACTATTGACTTATATATGCAGCCATATTTAGCCTATATTTCAATTATGTGTGGTCACTCACTTAAAAACATATGTATATAGTCAAGATTCTTGAATGAACGATTAAAATCAACTTTAGTTTGTTCATCTATTTATATTTTGATATTAATTTAATATAAAGTTTAATAAAATAAAATAAAAAATTATAATTTTAAATAAAACATACATTGAAATATATCATTTTAATGTATTAAAATAATTTTAATTTTGTGATATTTAAATATACACGTAAAAGAGAGTTACTCAGATAATTAATATCCACTATTTTAGCCTTATAATTGTGAGGTTGAGTCAAAACATAAAGTGCATAAGATGCTTACTTCATTGCAATGACGCCATTCACAAATCGGATTCTTGTTGTTATCACAAATATTTTATTCCTTCATTTAAGTTTGGAATCATTTGAAGTCTGCATAGTAGCTGGAGTCGATAGCAGCCTGCTGACTAACACACTTTTTTCTTTTAAATGGTTTTAATTTTATTAATTAATTAGGTGATCAAACAATTGTGATCTAGTGTGTACAATCTAGTATGAATAACATATATTTTAGATATATATCTTTACACTTAATTTTGACCGCAAGTATCTTGAGATACATGTATCTGAACATATCTAGACGCACAAAATTTGGTAAAAATCATAATATTACAGATTACATTTAACTATCGCTACTAAATATTTATTTTTATTTTAGCGACAATTAACATTCTTTGTAAATGTCCTTAAAATATATCCGATATCAAATCTAATGACAATTAATTAATTTCTATTGACTTGATTAAAGTTACAAGATTTAAAAGACATTTCAATATATATGTACACACTTCTTTATTTATAATTAATTGTGAAATTTAGAAGTCTCTTTGCTTAATTTTTGTATTTTGTATTGAATCTAACTAAGATAAGGCCATAAGCACTCAAATTTGTGCTTAAAAGTAAGACAAAATCCACCCATTGCGGTTATATAGGCACTTCATCGAATTTAATTACTACGAAAATAAGCTTGACTAATAAAGATTGTCAAAGCAAAATCATATGATTGTGTCAAGTTATACTTTATCAAGATCCAATAAATTCAAAAAGTGATAAACTATTAATTACTTTTGAACATCTTAAAAGAAGAAGACGGGAGGAAACTCCTTCAAATAACTTTAGATGAACACATGATTGTCTCTTTTAGTTTATATATATATATATATATATATATATATATATATATATATATATATATATATATTATATATATATACATCTTTATTCGTAATACTATCATAAAAAGTATTATAAACCTAGTTTTTTTCTAGCTTTTATTTTTCTTCATGGTTGTTAATTACATATTAGAAATTTGTATTTCATTATTAGAACTAATAAGTTAGGTCTAACCTCCCTTGTTTGAACTCTTTTCTTTGGGACTTATTTTTTAGGGAAACTTTCACATATAGCCACTTAAAAATAAATAATTACTCTTCGTAGCTATAGTTTGATAATTACAATTTGTAGATACATGTTATATAGAGGAGAGAGGCAAGCGAGACTGGGAGAGAGAGGAGAGAGGAGAGAGAGAGGGGAAAAAGAGTGGGAGAAAGGTGAATTGTATATGTATATTGGTTAGATAATTGTATATTAAACATATGTAATTGTATATATGACAAGAGAGATTAGGAGAGGGAGGAGAGAGGCGAGCGAGACAGGAAGAGAGAGGAGAGAGGCGAGCAAGATCGAGAGAGGGAGGAGAGAGGCGAGCGAGAGAGGGCAGAGAGGTGAATTGTATATGTATATAATTGTATATAACTGTCTTTATACATATATATTTGTATAAATGCAGCGAGATTGGGAAAGGGAGGAGAGAGGCGAGCGAGATTGAGCGAGGGAGGAGAGAGGTGAGCGAGAGAGGGCAGAGAGGTGAATTGTATATGTATATAGGCTAAAAAATTGTATATTATACATATTTATTTGTATATCTTGGCGAATTATACATATACAAACATGACTAATTATACAAACTCGAAGTCAGCCCATGTAATTAATGTATAATGTTAGTCGTGAGTGGTAATTATAGCAAACTATAACTATGTTGAGTAATTAAATAGTATAAGTTTCTTATCCGCATAATTTTACCTATTTTTTATCATTGAAAAGTATCCCCCATCACATGCCTAGCAGAGATCTGTGTAAAAGAACAAATAAATATTAAGAAAGAGAAAATTTACGAAGAAGGATGTGTTTCGGTATGAAAAAATTTGCAATTCGAAATAATAATTTTGCATTCGTCAAAGAAGTTGATTTTTTTTAATTTTTTTTTTTTGGCTAAAGATTGAATGACTTGCTTGACTTTACTCTATTCAAATAACAACGGAAACAAACGATTTAAGAATTGGGCAACTTTCACATATAGCAAATAAAAAATTCATATTTGTATGCTATAGCAAAGTTTGCATAATTGCGCTCCATAGCAAACATAGAAACTGTATAATTCGCTATACATATACAGTTGAAGCAAATTGTATAAAACGAAGTGTATAAAACGAGAAAGAGAGAGACACTTGGGCAGAGAACTGTATAAAAACGAAGTGTATAAAACGAATTGTATGATTATAAGGGGCCGTTTGGTAGGTCGCATTAAATAAAATAGTCCATGTATTATAGATGGTATTATTTAGTACTACGTTTGGTAGGAAATTGGGTCTATGTATAACTAATCCATGGATTAGTTATACCTCCTACATGGTATTATATGATGTATTACTAATACCTTCTATTTGGAGGTATTAGCAATACATGGGATATAATACCATGGAATAAGTCTACTAAAGACAAAAATATCCTTCAAAATATTTTATTATTTATTTATTTTCTTGATTTTATGTTTTATGGTTGTGCAAGTAAATTTATTTAAATAAATTAGCTTACAAGTTATTTAACTCTCTCTAAATAATTTGTAAGATAATTTATTTAAATAAATTTACTAGCACAACCATAAAACATAAAATCAAGAAAATAAACAAATAATTAAATGTTTGTGCGGTTTTCTAATATTTTATATTTTCAACAATTTATAACATTGAATACATACAAAAATTACAACTTGCAATTTTATTCATAAATGTAGATGATTTATTCAATTTTACTATTGTTTACCGTCTTTTAAATTTTAAAAGTTGATAGTTTATCTTTTTTTAAATTGAAAATTGATATTTGTAAGTGATCAATTTAATAAGATGACAATTATTTATCCTCAAATAATTTAAGAAAAAAAAAAGGCAAACATGACGATAAAATTGTTCTTTTCTTAGCTAGTTAGAAGGTCATAAAAAAATATTATCCGGCAATTATTTACCTTAACCCAATTGCATAAGAATTTAAAGGTATAATTGGAAAGAAGTTTTTTTATAAAGTTTTAATCCAAACATAAGATGAGGTCGAAAATAATGAACCAAACACTTGATAAAAATAATTCATGTATTACTAATCCCTGCACTATTAATCCCTGCATTACTAATCCCAGCATTACTAATCCCTGCATTATCAATCTTTGTACCAAACGATCCCTAAGTGTATAGAACGATTATATACAATTTGATTTTGTATAAAATGAGAAAGAGAGAAAGACAAAAGATATTTGGCAGGGAATATACAATTGAATCGAATTGTATAAAACTAGAAAGAGAGAAATTAGATACACTTTGAAATTTGTATAAAACGAGAAAGAGAGAAAGACAAAAGAAACTGGGCAGGGGAGTATTTTTATTGTATAATTATAAGTGTATAAGATGAAAATATATGTACTTGCATGTGTATATACAATTTTCTCACGCTTTATACAAACAAAAACGCAACTTATACAATTCGCTTCTGTTTGTATAAGTGAGAAAGGCGAGGGTGACGAGCGAGATTTGGGAGAGTGGCGAGCGAGATCTGGAAGAGGAGAGAGAGGGGAACAAAAATATATGTATTTATACAATTTCCTCTGCTTTATACAATTCGAAACAATTTTTATACACTTGTGTTTGTATAAAAAGTGAGAAAGCGAGGGAGAGATTGGAGGAGAGTGGCGAGCGAGATATTGGGAGAGAGGCGCCTGACAATTTTTTTCAAACATTTGCTATGGAGCACAATTAAATCAAAACCTAGCTACTCTATTTATTTTAGGTTATTAATTTGCTATTATATACAATTATCCCTTAAAAATTTGCAACAAAATAAAAAAGGGAATTCGATCTAGTCCAAAATATAATTATTCTATAATTGAGACTTTGAAAGTCCGTCGTTTAACATGACCAATAATAAGACAATTAATTATTTTATTGTGGATAAGAAAAGTATAATTAATTATTTCATGTGGATTTACATGACCAATAATAAGGCAAACTAAAGTGACACGTAACTTCACATCTAATATACGCTTTTTTTAGTTTCATACCTAAATTATTAAAAATGTGAATTTCATATCTAAATTTTCACTTTATAGTTTAAAAAAAATAGTTTAAATGTGTTTTTAAACTCAGTTGTTTAACATGACCAATAATAAGGCAAGTTAATTATTTTATTATGGATAGAAAATCTAAAATATAATTAATTATTTTATTGTGGATTTGCATGACCATAATAAGGCAAATTAAAGTCACATGTAACTTGACAAACAAGAACAGGCTTTAGAGACCTAAGGGGTTTATATGAATTTTTTGATCAAAAATTTATAATATATATATATATATATAAATCATAATATAATTTATGTTAATAGAAATAGAATTTTTTTTATATATGCTTGATTTTTTATATTTTAAACTTCTTAATAAAAATCATGATTATGTCACTACAAGTGAGTCGTCGAATCAAAACATGCATATATATCCAATTGAAATTATTAATTATATTATAGATTCTAGCTAGTTAATAACGAACGTTGCTCAAATGAAATATTTGTGAAATGAAATTGTATTCCATTCCCACGTTACTATATGAATCATATGAGGCAATAACAAAATTAGCTACTATCTCTGTTTCTCGATTTAGTCATAGAAAGAATAATTAGAAAATGAACAAAAAACGTCAGTTGTCAAGATGAATTAATTGACGCCTACTTGTTTTGAAAGCTATACTAACAAGTAACAATCAACCTACATTGTGTTGGAATGATTGAGAGATCAATTTCTTCTTTTAATTAAAATTTTCAGGTTGAGTAATTGAATTTATGCAAATTGAAAAATAATTTATACAAATTTTGTTTTAATTGAATCGCAATACAACTATAAAATGTTAAATGAAATTTTAATTTTAACTGGATTTGTATAAATATGAATGAAAAACACATGATATATACTATTGGAATTGAGGGCGCTTATGACTTGTACAATTAAATTGTATTAATAATTTATATTAGTTATAATTAAGAGTGTGTTTGGTACGAAGGAAAATATTTTCTGGAAAATGTTTTTCAATTTTTTCATGTTTGGTTGGAACAAAAATTTTGGTAAATGTTTTCCAAATCAACTCATTTTCCTCAAAATTAATGAAAATGACTTCCCTTCAAAAATTAAGGAAAAACATTTTCTAAAACTCTCCTCCAATTTAAGTTACATTTTTTTTTTGGAAAAACATCAATTTTTAAAAAATATTTTCAATTTCAAGATTTTATTTTTTCACCTGATCCCTGACCCCCTCCCCCACCGGCCAGCCCCCCTAACTCCACCCCCTCCCCAAAAAATTAATTTTGCTTTTTAAAAATATTTTCAACTTTAAATTTTTATTTTTAAACTCCTACCCCCATCCCCGGCCAGCCCCCCACCCACCCCCACCCACCCAAAAAATTAATTTTATTTTTTAAAAATACTATCAACTCAAATTTTTATTTTTTCACTCCTCCCCCCTCCCCCCCCATCCTCTACCCCCATCCACTACCCCCCCACCCCCTCAAAAAGCTAACAATTTTATTTTTAAAAAGATATTTTCAATTTCATAAATTATTTTTTACTCTAGTAAAAATAAAAGTAAAAATAAAAGACGTCTCTTAAAAATATTTTTCATTCATAAATCAACATTAAAAATCATTTCAGGAAAATATTTTCTACTCACCAATCAAACATGAGAAAATAAGTCTAAAATCTACTTGTTTTACAGAAAAATATTTTCTAGGAAATTTCCATCCATACCAAACACACCCTAAGTCGAAGAAATTTGGTACGATAATTTTCGTAGTTTCCACAAGTTACGCAAAACGTACGACTGCATGCATGCAGTATCTATATTGTCAAAAAGAAATAGAACAATACACACATGGCAGTTGTCATTTGATTTGTCTTTTTGGACTTTTAATTTGACACGTGTTACTATCACTACAACAAAAACATATGTACTTGACAATATAGATATGGCGAATCGGGCATATGTACTTGATAATACATCACTCGTGACGAGATGCATATGTACTTGATTTCAATATCACAAGGGATGAAATGGATACGGTCGATATAAACTATCGAGGAAACTAGTTACAGCAATTTTCGATCAAATTTAAATTATTTTATTCTTTAAAAATAAAAAATATCACATAAATTAAGATATAAAAAGTATTACATAATGTATATTTAATGATACACACTAATCTATTATATGTCATTTATATGTCGTGTATATAATCAGCTATCGACAATCCTATAATATACCCTTAAAACAACAATTCACTACATGAAAGTTCTAAGTAAATTCTCTATCTTTTAACACCTTATTTGGATGGTTGTTACCTGTTGTATTGTATTATTAGTTTAAGAGCAATTAATATTTTGATTATTACTTGGTAAATCTTACTGTATTGTATCGTTTAAAGCCAATAACAATGAAAAGATCCATTTGATGTACTCATCTTGTTACCTTAATATATTTTTCTCATTTTATCTTTATTAATTAATTAATTAATAATCATATTTCATCTATTATCCTATATTTTTATAGTAGCTTTACCCATATCCTACTTTTCTTATAGATTTTTCATTTAAATTATAAATACGTGATATTGTATAACGACGCAATATGATACATTGTACAACTTTAACTTGCCGTCTTTTTTAATAGCCTCAATTGTACATTGTACTACATGCTTCGAATACACGCAATTTTCTTTCACTATTTGTATGACAATAAAAAAAAACAGAGAATTAAAGATATTGAATCATGTCGTGCAACAAGCCACCACATGTCTATTAGTTCCTAGCCAGGAAACCATATGTTATATATGGGTCGGAGGTAGAATTTTAACTCTGTATGCTTTCAATCGAATTTATTTGTTTAAAATAAAAGTGTATTTGTATTAATTAAAAATTTATAAAATATAGCACTCAGACTTTAGTTATTAACATTTGAAGTTGTTCTTATTCTAAAATTTGAAATTTATAAAGTTGAAATTTAGCACTCAGACTTTAGTTGTTAACATTTGAAGTCGTTCTTATTCTAAAATTTGAAATTCACAAAGTTGAAATTTTGACTCCGTCTCTCCTGATATAGGTCATTTCATCATCCGATTTGAAAGATCATAAAGTACTATCTAACAACTAAAATGTGCAACACAAAAAATATAAGTTGCATTATTGACAACAGATACATGCATTGACCACCTATATAGATGTTATAAGTCGATATTCTTGACAAGAAGATTGTTATTTCATTCCAAATTTCCAAGACGGCACCCATGCATTCTCACTGTCATTTTTACTTGTAATTAAGGGGTCTAGCTAGGCAGACAAAAAAGGATAAAGTTCTATTTGTACTTTAAAGATGTTTGTTCAACAAAAATGGATTGGGTTTAGAGCAACTTTCAAAGTAAACATAAAATCATATTAGCATGTTATAGCTATATTTTGCATAATTGCGCTTCATAATAAATTTTGTTGTGCTATGAAGCTTTTAATTTGTATAATTCGCTAGATACATTAAACTTTATACAAGTTATTCAGTTTTGTATAAATTCATTTATACATTGTAATTTCTAAAATAAGATCTGTATTTGTGTTAGTATAAGTGTATAGAATGATAATATATGTATTTATATTTGTCTATGCACTTTTCTCTAGCTTTAAACAAATACAAACACGTTTATACATCTTATACATTTGTATACCGAAAATGACTTATTGTATACCGAACCAGATAAACAAATGAGATGTTTCCTGCGAATTTCAAATAAAATAAACTAAGACTATAGTATTTAATTTGGATTAATAGTTTTTTATTTCATACAATTTATCACGGATAAATGACAAAAATACCACCTTTGAGTTCTATTATTACCATTATCCCTTATTAGTTTTACAAATTTCCAAAATCCCTTATTTTCACACATTAGATTAATGTATCAGCGCATCAAATTAATGTATCTCGCGCATCAAATTAATGTGTCATGTATAAAATGTACATTAGATTAGTGTATCATGTATAAAATGTATTGTATCTTACTTAACAATTAATGTATCTCGCGCATCAAATTAATGTATCAGCATTTCTATTATTGTATCATTTGAGGGTTTTGAAAATTATAAACTTATAAGGGACAAATGATAATTTTATCTTAAAAGTATGTGATTTCTGTCCTTTACTCATTTATTATTGAGAGACAAAGTAGTCAAACGGAGTAAGGCCCAAAACAACGAATCCATCATTCAATGAATTTGGGCTTGAGATGTGGCCCGTTTATTTTGATTTAGACTTTGCTAGTTCAGAATTGGGTAAACTACATAAATCCACTAGTTTAGGTCCTAATTATTAAAATTTCCGATAGTTTCAAATATTACTTTCTCTATCATATTTTAAACTTAGGATACATGATTTTGAGTCCACCAGATACATGTATATGTTGAATTTTAAATTTGAAATACCTATTTTATTTTTAAAATTAATTGGTTGTAATTGATTTCCTTAATTAGAGGAGTAATTGATGATTTTTAGAATAAATGGGCAATTAATTTTGAAAATTAAATTAATCAAATTCTTAATATAGGCAAAAATCAAGGAGTGTAAGTATGTTTAATTAATTTCATTTATTATCTATTTAATACTTTTTGTAATAATAAATTCATTAATATTATTATTAATAAAAAGAACAAAAACATCCATATTTTGGTCATGTAATTTGATTAATTTCATTTTATTACTCTTAAAATAATAAATTCATTAATTTGTCGTATCTATTATTAATAAATGTTGTATCCTATAAAGTAACAGTTAGATGCATGAGTATCATACAAGTACATTCGTATGTATTATTGAAGTATCTAGTATTAATTTCGTTCATTTGCTATATGTATCTACTTATATGATCTAATTTTAACTTCATGTATCTTTTATATGTATCTAGTATTAATTTGATATAGCAAATATCAATTTCATTCATTATATTGAAAAACATGTCTCTTGGATACATATAAGCATATACATAAATTATGTGTATCCAAATTTGAAATGAGTATATTTCTTATCATCGATCCAAAAAAGTTAAAGATTCAACTTTTTTTTTTTTAGGATCTGAAATTTTTTCTCACAGATACAGATAATCTTAACTCAGATACATCAACTCTTAACTAGATACATGTACACCTGATGTGTATCCAACATTATTGTATATCTAATGAAGTATTTGTTATGACTTTAAGTAAGTCTTGGCGTAATTCTTTCCTTATGATTGAGTAGTTCATATACTTAGATCTATTCTCAGCTTGACTATTAACAAATGAAGAGTCAGTCCCTATAATGAGAATACTATCCATTAAGGTATTTGAGAAACAACAAAATTAAAAAATATAAAACCTAATTTGTAAAACTTTTAAAATTGAACGTCAAAACATTATAAACTTTAACTCAGATATAAAACCAAGATACATGAGAATAATAAAATAATAGAAATAAATATATGTGTATAATGTTGATCTGAACATGCAAATATGTATGGACCCAATATGTATTGTGAGGATGAAGAAAGAAAAAGAGAGAAGATGAAGGAAGAAAAAAGGTTGGTGGACGTTTGGGTGGGGAACAATGATGTGAGATGTGAATATAAAAAATTCGAGTTGTTAATGTGGAGTGTGGATAATTAAGGAGTTTAAATTTAATATAATTATCCAATATCATATTTAAGCTATTTATGTATATAATTAAATCTTTTAAAATATATGATATAAATATTAAAAATAATAGTATATGTAATTGTTTTAAACTAGAGGTAAATATAGTATATATAGGTAGGTAATTATGTATAGGTAGGTAGTTTTTCCTTCATTATTATGCCACATAATGAATATAGACAAATATTTACTCGATAGACAAATATTTTAACGATAGTATGATACATAATGAGAGTTTGAGTGTACTAGTAAATACACCCGAAATATTAGTATATCTCCAAAAAATATAGTGACATAATACAAGTGATTTTAAGGGGTCTGGAGTGGTTTACGTATGATGATGATACATGCAAAGACGAACCCACCCCCGAGGCCGGGATGTATGTGCACACGGTAACTTCGAAAGAATCATGTATATATATGTATATTTATTTTGAGAAATTGACAAAAATAAAGATATAATTAACAATGCACTCATGAAAAATACATTGTGTTATTGATACAAACTAGAGAATCTACTCGTGAAACCTGGATTTGAATCAAACTAGACTGTTAATTTACTATTTTTATTTTAAATTTATCTTAGACCTCAGGATACCATGTCTTTCGCTTGCTTTGGAACGCAATGCATTTTCCACTTGTGCGTGAATACAATATGAGTACTCCCGTACATTTTGGAACAAACTATTTTTACATTTCATAAATCATAAGCATGTGTACATAAACTATCACTATATTTGAGTCCGGAGCCTAAAGGGTATAAAATGTTAACAAAAATTTTAAAACGGTATATAAATTTTTAGTTTAACCAAAACGGCAAAATCGCTGGTAGAGCAGCGATTTTGCTCGCCGGAAAAAGCAAAATCGCTGCTATAGCAGCGATTTGCTAATTTTAAATATTTAAAAAAAAAAAAAAAAAATTTTTAAAGAAATCGTTGCTATGGCAGCAACTTCCAATATAATTTTTTTTAAAATATTTTTTTAATAAATCGCTGCCTAGGCAGCGATTTAACTTAAATTATTTATTTGAATTTTTAAAAAAATAAATTTAAACCAAATCGCTGTCTAGGCAGCGATTTGTATCAATTTTTTTTTTATTTTTGTAAATTAAATCGCTGCCAAAGCAGCGATTTAAATATAAAAAAAAATTAAAATTTTTTAGTAAACGATTTTATATTTTTAAAATTTTTTTAAAAAAAATTAATTAAATCGCTGACGAAGCAGCGATTTGTACCCTTTTTTAAAAAAAATTAGTTAATCGCTGCTCTTGCAGCGATTTCCTAAACTTTTTTTTTCTTCATAATTTGTACCTTTTTTTTGTAATATTAAAATGAAATAAATGAAGTAAAAAAAATTTAAAAAAATAAAAATAAAAAGTAAAATCGCTGCTTTGAGCCGCGATTTACTAAGAAATTAATTTTTTATTTATTTAAATCGCTGCTAAATTTAAAAAAAATAAAAATTGATACAAATCGCTGCCTAGGCAGCGATTTGCTTTATATAATTTTTTTAAGTTAAAGGCAGCGATTTATTTAAAAAAAAATTATATTGGAAGTCGCTGCCATTGCAGCGATTTCTTTAAAACAATTTTTTTTAAGAATATTTAAAATTATCAAATCGCTGCTATTGCAGCGATTTTGCTTTCGCTGGTCTTTGCCGTTTTGGTTAAAATGAAAATTTATATACCGTTTTAGAATTTTTATTATAATTTTATACCCTTTAGACTCCGGACTCCACTATATTTCATAATTATGAGGCAAAACTATCACTATATAAGAAAATTCTTCCATTAGTATTCATAATCATACATGAGATCATGATCCATGACTTTTCACTAGTTATAGCATCAATGACAATGAGTGTCGAAGTTATGTTTCATCATGCATATTATTAGTGTACTTGTTTGACGACAAAAACAATCCATGTTTATTTGTACACGTCACATTATGATTCCTTTGAGTCTACTCAATGTTTGCATGCTTTCCCTTTTTACTGCTACAAACAGCATTTGCCCAAAAGCGTGCGTATATATTCGATCATCAAAGCCATCATGTTTTACCTAAAAAGAACATCAAACATACTATACTCCAAAATCATGAAAATACACAGCACCCTTTGTTACTTTGTGAAAAAAATATACTCATGTTTTCTTTTATGGGTTGCTTGTTTTTTTTTTTTTTAGTTTGTTGCAAGAAATATAACTTACAAATAGTGGAACATCTAGGATGGGGTCATCAGGTTCACGTGAACCTATTCTCTCCTCCTGAAACCATGTATAGTAGTGTTTTAGTTTTTAAAATATATTTAAATATAGATGTGTGATGAAGTATCATATCGAGCGATTATGATTTGGTTCACCTCTCAAAGTAAGTTCAGAAATTTGAATCTTTTATTTATCTTGTTTTATTTTCCTTTTATAAAATTGGGCAATGCCCTCTAAGTGGTTTGGATTGGTAAAAATAACTTTGGACCTATAATTTTAAAATTTTAATTATTTTTAGTAATAAGAACCTAAATGTTAAAACTTAGTTCGATCAAATTTATATCGTAGATCCATTTTTTCGTAATAGTGCATTCATTATCTCAAAATCCTGGTTATGCCTCTGCTTACAAACTACGATATTGCTATTTTTAATTATTAACGGTCTCCACTCTCCATCCCAAATGCATTTCTTTTTTCGGGTTAATTTCATAGGCGGATCTAGGGACTAGGATACTGGGAGCGGGTTTAACTTTAATGAAGGAAATCACTTAATCTTAGTTGGCCTTTGAGCATATACATAAAGTTTTTTTTTTTATTTGAGATTATTGAAAATTCATAAACTTCAAATTTTAGATTCGTCTTGATTAATTCTTATATGTATAATAATGTCATGGGCTCGTGGCAAACAAAATATCGTAAGTTCAATTGTTATTTTTTTCATGGGCTCGTGGCAAACAAAATATCATAAGTTCAATTGTTATTTTTTTAAAAAAATTTTGTGTCGAGTCAAATTAAATAAGTATTTTATAAAAGGAGTAAAAGAGAATAATATCCACGAATTATATGATATGACAAAATCCATCATTAAATGCCTTCAATACGAAACCTTGTCAACAAATAGTGGGACAACAACATATATATTGGAGTTGTGGCAACATATAAACTACTAAATATTACAATAAAATAAATACTGGATTAGTAAATAGCCACGTCATTGCAATCCATTGCCTAGTCAGCCATGGCCCAAGTCATATCATTTTCAAATATCCAATGGCATACTTCAATAAGACCCGGACCCGACCCTAATGCCACGAATGCACCGTGAGCTGGACTCCATGATGACGTGTCAACATGACAAATGGCAACACCATGATTTATCTTAACCTTTGTGTCTACGTTAAGAATGTCTGCTTGGTAGACCCTCACTTTTGGAACAGAGTGGCAGTAATACACTAGGTAAGGGTACAGGCTTTGATGGCATGACACTGATTTCGTCACTCTTCCGCCGTTGATTCCCTTGACCTTTCCGATCATGATTTCTCCCTTTGACCCGGCTACGTTATCGGTAGTCCTCACAACCACATTGTGGCCTAAAATTGAGACTGCAAAGTCAATCATGTCCTCAATAGACGCCACACATTGCTTGTTCTCGCCTGGGCTAGGAGCACGCTCGCACTCTGCGAGCGTGTTCCCGATTACGTGCTCCATGGTGGAGTTCTCTTGGGCGTGGAAGATTGAATTGTGCTCGGTCAACTCCTTGGTAGAAAACGGCAATTTAGACGAAATTGTCCGGGGCAAAAATGACCTTCCGGGCATCTTGTCACGAATGTCAGGCATTTTCATCACGGTCCCTTCTTTCAACATGGATTCCCGAAAAAATTTACCCTCTTCAACCCATTTATTCACAGTTTTGCCATTAGTCTTCAATGAACCGGCTGTTGGACCGGTTTTTTTTGTGTAACCAGCAAAATTTACACCCTTTGGAGAGTACTCTTTGAATGAATTGTTTACACCATATACCTTAAACCCAACAGAAGGAAATTTAGCTCCTTGACTACCATATCCTTTGAAAATATCGTGTCCTTCATTAAACGATTTTCCGTAATTCAAAAAATTCACCTTGCCTGTATTTGAACCCCTTGCATACGACGTAAATGTATCAGTACCTGCATTTGCGGCATCCCTATAACTTTCGAAACTATCAATCCCACTATTGCCACCCGAACCATAATTCTTGAAATTATTATTCGGGTTGTTAGAATTCGATGAGTAAGCCTTAAATGAATCATTAGCAGCATTGCCCGATTCGCCATAGCCATTAAACGATGATCCAATAACATTTGATGTATCACCATAATTAGTAAATTCAGCTGGAACTCCATTTCCGTTTTTCGCGTAACTGATAAAAAATTCACTTCCGGAATTCGTATCACCTACATAACTATTAAACGAAAGCTTATGATTATTACCATCGGAATCGTAAGAAGCGAATCGAAGATCCGGTACATTAACACGTGGCATGTAGCTCTGAAAAGTTCCTCCGCCGCCTGTAGCTCCGGCAGCGTAGGATGTGAAATTTCCAGTAGCTACATTCCCATCCGCGGCGTAACTAGTGAAATCCTCATGATGGCCAGTGGAGCTCCGGCTGTATTTGGTAAATTCTCCGTTAGCGAAGTTTATACCGTCGGAATAATTTTTGAAATCGTCTCCTCCGCCTAGCCGTCCAGATCCATAGTTAGCGAATTTTTTGTTGTTGTAGACGGCAAATTTTGCATCGGTACTAGGGGTTTTGTCAAGGTATGGGTTCGATTCGGAAAAACAGAACAATTTGGCAGAGGAGCAGAAGGTGGAAATGTGGCCGGAGAGTGACTTTTGGGTGGCAAGATTTTTGAAGAAGGCGGCGTCCACGGCGGAGAGCGGCGAGGTTTTTGAAAAAAGAAAATCCGGTTTAGGGAGTTTATTGGAAATTTGCTTATTCCAATATCGAACAAGTGAAGCTTTTATTGTAAATGGATTTTCTTTAGGTATTAATGAATTCTTTCTAATTTGTGCATTTGTTTGTGCCAATGAATAAACCTACAAAAATAATTATAAGAGACAAATTAGAAAAGTTTACAATTATCTATTCAGCTAGCGACATAAATTTATCGTTAAAAAGTAGCATAAGTTTGCTAAAATACTAACTTTATCACTAATACGTTACGTTACGTTTCGATGAAGAATGATAAATTTAAAAAATGTAAGTAGAAGCTTGTTAGTTATACTTACAATGGAGGAAGAAGACAAGAAGAAGAAGATGAAGAGGATAGAAATGTTGAGCTTGACATTTCTTATGTCCATTTTCATCTGTTTGGCTATTGGCCTTCTTCGATGTTTTGAGTCATAAACTTATGGAGGATAACGACATAAATAGAAGATATGAGGTGTTTTTCTGTACTTTCCTGTTTTACTGACAATATTTTTTTTTAACCAATGTTCATTTTTTACTTTTATTTTCTTACTTTCGGCGTATAATATTAATTTGAATAACATATTTACTAACAAAGAGACAGAGATTCTCATTGTCCATATTCTTTTAACAAAAGAAAATAATAATCCACTTCTGACTCAGATCTAAATAGAGGATTTCAGTAAATTAAAAAAATTATGGGTCAGATCACATGGGTTTATTGTGATGTATTTTTTTTAAAGTATTTTCAACTTAAATCTATAACTTCATGAGCACATGACAATAATTTTAATAATTACTGTCACGGCTCCCTGCTAGAACCAGATGTAGCCAAATTATGAACAAAAGGGAAGTTGCTTTACTTTTTGTACATGGATCTTCTCTCATAATATAGTTAAAACTAAACCATATATATAGACAAATTATGAGATAGGGACTTTTAAAAAAATTAAAGCAGCTTCCTTTTTGTTCATAATCTTAACAAATCTTTAAAGGAACTTAGAAGGACCTTGAGTACTCTTCCTAAGCAAATCTTTAAAGTTCTTCTTAAAGTAACGTTTAACAATTTTCATATAATGATAGGAATGTATAAACAAATCGAGGATCCATAATAAGTGTAATCTTATTCATTATATTTATATGTATATATTTTAAGCGTTTTAGTATAAATATAAATAAGAATTGGATCAATAGAATCACACAATTCGCTGATAATATATTTTGATTTATCTAAATCCATATTTTTCTACACAGATAATATTAAGTATCTTAAAGGAAGCTAGATCGGGAATCTATATTTACTACTTTGTTCGAGAACATCCAAATACAAACTAAAGAATAAATAGCATCTTGGAAAAGAAGAAATAGAGTGTGTTGATATGATAAAAGCATATTATTATACTCCAACATCTGCTCTATGTATGTAGTACTTAAGCAATTGTGGACCTGAAAGAGGTTAATTGAAGGTTGTCCACAGCATGCTTTCGATATTTTTCATTGAGAAATTTAGCTAAACTTATCAAGTTGACAAGTTGAAGATAATATTGGTGGACCACGTTATCAAAGCATTAGTTTCGTGCACGGAAAACAAGACAAATTGCAGGCACAGCAGTCCAGTACTACTACTAACTCACCACTGACCAGATTCCGATAGGATGCATACATCTAGGCTTTTCCTAAATATATATTGAATCCGCTCATTTCATACCCAAATAAAGTAATCGAGAGATTAAATAGAATAGTATTGAGTTTATAACAGTTTTTAACTACATAAATATAGAATTAATTAATAATCTAAAAACTCACTCAATTAAATATTGTTAAAGAATGACAAAAGTATACATTGTTGTTCGATGAGTGGACTTTTTATAAAGTTTGTGCAATCCTCTTTCCTTTGAGCTAGTTTTTGCGTTTGAGTTAGGCTCAATACCTAATTTAACATGGTATCAGAATAGGGCTCATCTCAACTCTCACCCGATGTTGAAACCTAGATTAATGATTAATGAGATGAGTAGACTTTTTATAAGTCTTAGACAACCTTCTCATTTTGAATCTTTAAGGTGTGAGTTAAGCCCAAGATTTAATTTAACATATTAAAAACATAGAGATAATATAATATCAATACGATTCAACAAGAGTACAGGGAACAATCTCAGACATGCTTCGTTTTTGACCAATTGTGGAATCTTTTATTATATTTTTTGTTATAATATAATGGGTGTCAGTGACACCACAATGGAACTGGGAATCTTTGCTGTATCGTCGTTTGATGCAGCTACTACCTATTTCATCTATCTATGGTGGTGGGTTTAATTTCCCTATAACAACAGTGGGCGCCAGTATTTTTTAATCAGGGATCGTTCTTTAAGAGCAATCATCCACTAATTATTAACACAAAAATATTTAATTTTGTTTATCCTAAATATTCTACCAACTTTGTGTTTCAACGATAGGATTATTAAGTAGTGTAACTTTCACATATAGTAAATATAAAAATTTATATTTGTATGTTATAGTTATACCTTGCATAATTGCGCTATATAGCAAACATAAATATATTTATATATTTCGCTATAGAAACAGTTGTATAATTTGCTATACATTACAAAAGAAAGCAGTTGTATACAAAAGATTAATTGTAGAATTTGTGTATGTATAAAACGAGAAAGACAAAAGAAAATTGGACAGTGAAATATTTAAATTGTATAATTATAAGTGAATATATAAAAAAATTCGCTTTATACAAATAAACACAATTTATACATTTCGTTTCTGTTCGTATAAGCGAGAGAGACGAGGGTGGCGAGCGAGATTTGGGAGAGGAGAGAGAGGGGAATGAAAATATATGTATATATACAATTTTATTGTATTCGTATAAAAGTGAGAGGGAGCGAGCGAGAGTTTGACGGAGAGAGACGACCGTCAAATAATTTGCTACAGGGCAGAATTAAATCATAGTGTGTTTATAACATTTAATTTGAATTATTAATTTATCATTATATACAATATTTCTTTTTTTTTATTCCGCATTTCAAATTATTTTTCAAGTTATACCTCAATTAACATTGTTAAGTAAAATTTAAAATAAACATATAAAAATTATATTTAATAAATTTCCTAATATAAATATAATTCTGCATAAAAATTATTAATTTCGGAAAATCCTAGATTCGCCCATGACTATCACTTTTATGGGGAAGCTGATGGCCGTATGGTATTCTTTAATTCATTGATCCACGCGCGATGACATCTGATTACTTTAATAATAGGTTAATCGTCTTGATTATTCACAAAGCTTGTCAGGTAATGACAACTTGCTCTTTTCATTTACATATATATAAAAATATGAAAGAAGTTTGAAGAGTTACGAAGCAAGTTTCAAACTCATATTGATCGTGGATGGGGACAAATTACAAAATTTAAATACACACAAGCATAGAGACATTCACTGACATAATATCTTACTGCTTATAATTGATTTTTGGTCTGTTTAAAGTGTTTCTTTCTGCAGTTTTTTTTTATATTTTGACACTGATTAGTCCTGACTTGTTTGAATTTGAAAAGGAAAATATATGGATGATTCTTTTGGGCCTAAAATAATGGACGTCTGAAAGTCTTTTAACATTATGGGCTATTAGAGATATTAGCTTAGTTAGCTAAAAGCCCACATACCTCAAAAGATCACCTTTTTTCTCCTAAATTTTTGCGACTTGTACGTCCCTTTTTGGACAATTATTTGGTAAATAGTTTGTTCATTTTTCTTGTAATTTATGGACCTTTTAGAACAAATCAAAAAGTTATGAAAAAATGTTGAACCGCAATCTAAATTTTAGTAGACATTAGACGGCAATTTATTGTTTTGTCAAGCTCAAGGGCTATATTTGCACTATTTTTATGGAAATGGACAAAATTTAAATGATAGCATATTTGCCTAAATCATTATTGACCCAATAAGAATTATATATATGTTGATAGTTTATGGGAAAATTACACGTATAAGTAAACGTATAGTTGTTCGATTAGTTAACATAGCTATAGTTTGTCTTAATTATAATTCACGGTCCGCTTTTAACTATAATTACGCGGCTTACCATTTTTGTTTGGTATAAATGCATGTTTGTATATTCAAAATTGGTATACCTTTTATATAATTCGAAATTTGTATAATATAATCTGTATAAATATTTACACTACTGATATTTGTAATTTTATAAATTCGTCATTTCAAGTTTATATAAATAAAATAACGTCATTATACAAATGTACCAGCGAATTATACAAACAAGAAAACTTAAAATATAGTTACATTACATAAATATGCAAACTATAGGTATGAAACATAATTAAATTTATTATAGTGGCTATTTTAAAAAGCTCCCGTAGATTAACTACAAGCAAAATCTGCAACCTACAAATTTGTTCTACTCTTGCTGCTTGGGCCTTTGATGGGCTAAGAATAGTGATTTATGAAGGATAATTTAGTTAACTAGTCAAAAAAATCAACTTATTTAATGATAATATCCATACTTTAATAATATTAGTAAATATGTCAAAAATGTCAATATTTTGAAAATAAAAAAATATTATGATATTATTAATATTTTCTCTCTCATTATATACACCCATGTTTTCTCTCTCATATATTACACATTTTCCTATATTTATGTAATTGGATAGATATTAATGCCATTTTAAATTTTTTCTCTCTTTTCTTATGCATATTTTTAATTTCTCTCTCTAACTTTCTTCCAAATCAAATCCCCATATTTCATCTCTCTCTTTTCTTACGTTTCTTTTCAATTTCCCTCTCTAACATTGTTCCAAATCAAATCCACAGATTTCATATTCAATATATTAATATTTTCTATTATTTTCATTTAATTTCGTTGCAAGATTGGATTTGAAGATTAACATTGATTTGGGTATTATATTTTTCATATTCCTTATTTATTTACTTATTGATTTTACTTTTTTTAAATTATTTTTTTTGATTTGTTGTTATTCTCAGAACATATTTTAGGGTTTGATAATACAAAATTCTCTCTTCAATGGACGATTTCAAGAGAGTTACTAGGGTATTGAACAAAATAATTAAAGTTCTTTCGATTTTCCATCATTTAATTTTTTTTTCACTCAAGAAATAAACAACAATGTAGGTTCCGCTTCTAAATCTACGGAGGATATACAACGGGAAAAAATGCATGAATTCGTCGATGTGCAAAATCCCACACAAATTCATAACCATGAAGTTGAAGAAGACCAATTTGTTGGAGAATAGTTTTTTTTTTTTTCATGTTCTGTGTCTTGCATGTTTAGTTGAATTTGTTTAGTAATTTTTAAGATTCAAAAAAATACATGTTACAATGTGTTTGGAAGTGTATATGGAATTTTTATTCTGTTATAGTTAGTATGTATTTTTGTATTTCATATATTTATTGTATTTTGTGTTCTGTTTTTTTTTTTGTTAGTTAAGTCAATGTAACACATTTTATGAGTTTGATTGTGTATTTACTATTATTGAATAGGTTTATAAGTGTATATGTAATTTTCATTTTGTTACAGTTATTATTTATATTTTGTAATTCGTAGTTTTAATATTTTTTGTATTCATAGATTTAGAAGTGTATATTGAATTTTATTGCTGTTTTAGTCGGTATGTATTTTTGTATTTCATAATTTTATTGTATTTTGTATCCATATATTTGGAATTGTATATTTATTCCATATATTTAATTCATTTTGTATTCTGTTTTTTTTTTGTGATAGTTATGTCAATGTACCACAGTTAGTATTTATTTTTGTATTTCAGAGTTTTAATGTTTTTTATATTCATAAATTTGAAAGTATATATTGAATTTTGATGTTGTTTTAGTCAGTATGTATTTTTGTATTTCATAGGTTTATTGTATTTTTGTATCTATAGACTTGGAATTGTATATTATACATAGTCAATACTAGATACGAAAAAAATGACATTACCATTAATTTGTATCAAGAATACAAAACAATAAAGTTACAATAGTAATTCAAATATACTATTCGAAAATTATTCCTTGTCTAAACTTTTGATGCATCACATACGTATTCTGTTGAATATATAATTTTTTATACAAAAGTTACAAAAACAAATTCAAATCAGAATACTCTTTATTTTAACAATATATCAGTACATCTGGATTCGAAAAAAAACAATGTCAACAAACCCAGAAAAAATAATGATAATTGCATTGATCAAAATACATAATAATTCAAAACGCAAATATATATGATTAATTATTATACAAACAAAATCGCATCAAATCACAATCAAATACAAAAATATAAGGATTAATTAACTAAAACATACTTGACCTTTTCTATTGTGTTTATTTTCCAAAAAGCTTTTACCCAATTTATTTTCCAAAACATAAATCTCGCAAGATTTTTTTTTTTGATGAACATCATGAATAATGGACAGATATATTGTTCAGCTTTTGAATAAGTTGTAAATGATGTTGAGAGTTTTAATCATCTGTTACTTTTTATAAGTTTTCTCTCACCTAAATAGCTCCAGTTTGTTATTTAAATTATGTATTCTTTTTAATTAAACAAAAAAATTAAAAATATAATTAAAATACATAATAAGGTAAAATTTTGACAGTATCACTAAATATTGAAAGTGTTGACACTATACCCTATTAAATACTAAAATAATGATATAGATAGCAGCACATGATGTCAAAAGTTGAAGCTATATATTGTGCTTGAAATGATTATGTAAAGTAATCTATTTAAACGTGTTAGTTGACATACTTGATAGATGTAATTACCTATCTATCGCATCATAGCAAAGGACATGTTTCAAGATTTACAAATAATTAATGGGGACTAGTAATAATTAATCCGTTTCAAATAGAATTGAGGATCAAATCAGAAACTATCATATTCTTAATATTCATATTAAAATCCGATTAAATTTGAATTTATGATAAAAATCTAACATTGAACAAAACATTTCCTAACAAACACGACACAGTACACTGGACTCAAACCCAAATGAAAGAGGACTCAGTCACTTGTGACTCCACATAAAAAAGAAAAAAACAAAGCAGAGAAAAAGTTTGATGAATTTTCGAAGATTCGAGATATTTTTGTTGTGTGGGTGTTAGCATCATAAAAATTTGATCTCATTTACACATTTGCTGTTGCTCTTTCTTTTTCAACTTATGTTATGAAGTCAGAAATCAGATTAATTTCCAGCCAATAAACAACAATGTCTAAAGCATTATTTGCCTCCAACACTCTTCTTCCGCCATGGAATTCCTCTGAGCCACCATTAATCCCCTGTAATTCCCAATTCCACTTCAAGCCCACCACCCGCCGTCACCTTATCACCTCAATTTCCATCCTAATAACTCCATTTTTGGCTAGTGACCCATTTAGCCCCTTTCCATTACCAGTGTCCCATGCTCGTGGGCTTTTTCAAATGCCCCCTTTTCGCCTCACTAACAGGTAATTCTTGAATGATTTCCTTTTTTTATCTTCTTAATCTGTTCGGAAAGTTGTGATTTTTGTCATGAGAAATGTGTAATTTTGTTGAGCTGATTGGCAGGTACTTTTTAGTGAGAGCAGGGGAATCGGAATATGAGAGTCTGGGGTTGATTAATACTAACCCAGTAGCCAAAACATCGGTAGATAATGGCTTGTCTGAAAAGGGGAAGAAACAGACAGTTAGGGCGGCGTTTGATTTGAAGGAAATGAGGGCTTGTGATGGAAATTGTTGGATTTGGCCTTCAATCACTCAGAGGGCTTATCAGGCTGCTGAGATTATCGCTGCTGTTAATGGTGTTAATCGAAGGTATTATAACTTGGTTTGTTTTCTTCATATTCAGTGCTTTTTGCATATGATAACTACTTCGCTAGTCTGATTGCAGCCATATAGTTCCTGAATATAGCTTTCTCGATGCTCGTGGATTGGGGGCATATGAAGGAAAAAGTTTGGATACTTTATCTGAAGTAAGATGCTGCTTTATATTACTCACATTACTGTCGAATTCGTGTGTTAAATTACAAGATAAACAATATATGCTGAGTCCTATGTGGTGGGTAAGGATTACTTATCTGCACCTGAAATAAACTTCCAAAATCCTAATGATATTCATATGTGAAGTTTTTCAAATATTTGGGACCTATTGTCTAGTATTTCTAATGAGTCATTTCTCTTTGCCTCGGAGAACTTGAATTAACGATACTCTTGTGTGCCAAATTATTCGAAAATCATTGAAACACTAAAGTTCCTGATATAATGCTGCAGGTGTATGAATCAGATAGCCTTTCTCCGAACATAAAGCCACCTCCTACTGATGATGGAACACCTAATGAGAGTGTTTCGGATGTCTTTGTTCGTGTAACACAAGTTATGTCGATTCTTGAAACTCAATACTCTGAGGACACAGTCATCATAGTCTCACCAGATTCTGATAACTTGACAATTCTGCAAGCTGGTTTAACAGGACTTGATCTTCGAAGGCAAGTGACCTTGACAGCTATACTTTTGCTTGCAGTTTAGGTCACTCCGATATGTAAATGGTTTACAATTATTTGTTGACCATGTCGGTCTTATCTATTTTGCAGGCACAGGGATCTTTCGTTTGGGCCAGGTGAAGTTAGATTTGTTGATGCTAGCAGCATACCTACCTATAAGCAACCTGCATCCACAGTTTATAAATGCTTAAACCCCCCTAGTTGTACATGACATTATACTCCTAAGCTTGGACTTCACCACCAAGAATGCAGGTGAGATACGTCAACTTTATCAGCTATATACTGTTGGATTCGGCATCATGTTTTATTGATCTTAGCATTCGTTTTCTGACGCTTTCATTCTCTGAACTCTAACTGAAGCTTTTAGTTGAAAAGTTCCTTACAGAGTTGCTGCTATAGTAGAATTTTCCACTGGAACATAGATAAATCATCATTTTTTTCAATCACAAATGCTTAATATTTGAATTTCTGCAGGATCATATCTAATCACAAAGGTTCATTAGATCATAATAGTGTATCAATTTGAATTATAGAGGCAAGATTTGTCGGATCGTATAAATTCTGTAAAATTCCCAACAGTTCGTTGGAATGTTCATTGGACACAAAAATCACTTAAAATGCATCGTACCTCAATTTATTGATAAAAAAAAAACTTAGAACTTTTCGGAATTTTCCCTACATCGCTTTAATGTAGAGCATAGAAAATGGACTATGTAAAACCTGCTATGCGCTCATCATTTCTAATCAAAATTTCTATTTCAGTCATTAAAATTTAACTTTTTACTTATTTTTAGGGTTCATTTGGACATGCAATAAAGAAGTTATGAAAATTATTAAAAAAAAAAAAAAAAAAGAGTTCTTAAGTAGTTTTACTAGATGAGCAAACTATAATTCATATCCGAATATCCTAAGAACCACAATGATAAATTTAACACTTGTGAGTTTTTTTCTCTTGCAGAAACAACAAGTATGTAGCCCACCTATGTGAAATTACCAGACAGAGAAATAAAAGATGAGAGGATCCTTGCTTCATTTTTATCAACATGTCATCAGTCTACATTCAAAATTAGATTCAACCATAGTACATGAATAGAATTCTCCATTATGTTCGATCTCAAACAAGCATAAACATTCATTTTTGACATAACCAAAACCATAAAATCCCTACAAATTAAAAAAAAAGCAACTTTCACATATAGCAAATACAAAAATCATATTTATATGTTACAGTTATAATTTACATAATTGTGCTTCATAGCAAACATAAATATGTATATTTCGCTATGCATATACAAAAGAAAGCAATTGTATAATCTGCTTTGGAATACATATACAAAAGATTAATGGTATAATTTGTGTTTGTATATAGTGAGAAAGAGAGAAAGACAAAAGAAAACTGGGTAGGGGAAGATCGTATTTGTATAATCATAAGTCTATAGGACGAAAATAACATTTGTATTTGTATATGCATTTTTCTCTCGCTTTATACAAACACACACAATGTATACATTCGTGTTTGTATAAAGTGAGAGAGGCGAGTGAGCAAGCGAGATCTGGGAGAGTGGAGAGAGGGGAATAAAAATATATGTATATATACAATTTTCTCCAGATTTATACAAACACAAACACATTTTATACATTTGCGTTTTTGTATAAAGTGAGAGACACGAGTGAGCGAGCGAGATCTGGGAGAGTGGATAGAGGGGAACGAAAATATATGTATATATACAATTTTCTCCCAATTTATACAAACACAAACACATTTTATACATTTGTGTTTTTGTATAAAGTGAGAGACGCGAGTGAGCGAGCGAGATCTGGGAGAGGGGGGAGAGGGGGGAGAGGGGGGAGAGTGGAACGAAAATATATGTATATATAAAATTTTCTCTTGCTTTATAGAAACACAAACACATTTTATACATTTGCCTTTATATAAAAAGTGAGAGAGGCGAGAGAGAGAACGAGAGTGGCGAGCAAAATTCACCAGGAGAGAGGCGAAATAACAACAGTTTGTTACGGGGTACAATAAAATCAAACTATATTTATAACATTTAATTTGAATTAATTATTTATTATTATATACAATTTTTCCAAAAAAATAATCATAACTATGCTATCTATGTTTATATCTCTAGTTTTGTTAATAATATTTTGAAATTTAAAATTCAATTATTAATATCTTATATAGTTAATTAATGATAAAAATAATAATTTTTAAAAAATATTTAAAAATTAATTCATATAGATTTTGGAGAAAACAAAAAATGAGAAAGAGGGGGAAAGTGAAAAGTAAGAAAGAGAAACAAGGGTAGAAATAAGAATAAATGACAGAATTCACATACTTTTAAGGCAATATTATCATTTGTATCTTATAAGTTTATAATTACAAAAATTTCTCAAACTGATACAATTATATAAGCGCTGATACATTATTCTGATGAGCGAGATACACTAATTGTTAAGTAAGATACATTACATTTTATACATGATACACTAATCTGATGTACATTTTATACATGATACACTAATCTGATGCGCGAGATACATTAATCTGAAGCATGTGATACATTAATTTGATGCCCAAGATACATTAATTTGATGTGCTGATACATTAATCTGATGCGTGAAAATGAGAGATTTTGGGAATTTGTAAAACTAATAGGGGATAATGGTAATAAGAGAACTTAAAGGTGGGATTTCTGTCATTTATCCAATTTTGTTTCAAAAAAATTGAAGATTTTATGCTCAAATTTCCGATCAAACTTAAATTGTTTGACTTTCAAAACATAAAAAGTGTCATATAAATTGAGACAGAGAGAGTACTAGTTATGTACCTCATGAAGGGAAAAAGAGGGCACATTAGAGTTTTCAAACATGAACTTCATTTAAGATGATCATTTTGAGATTAATTAATTAATCAAGAGGTTGACCAATAAACTTAAATGGCATACTAGTTACGTGCATGAATATGAAATTCATGCATAACTCAAACAAATCAGTGGGTTCAACGTGAACTTCGTAAGATTGTAAATGTATAGCTAAGTGTTCTTAAAAGGATGATATATTCACTAGTGGTTTGATCAACTATTGACGGCAAAATCTGCTCATCAAATTATAATCCGTCCAATTTCGTCTCAATTTGAGTTGATTATTGATTTGTTTATTTAGTAATATATATCACAATAAAGAAAAATAATCATATTATAGAGTACTAAAAATAATAAAAATATACAAACAAAATCGTTAAAACCTAGTTGATAAATATTGATTAATCTTATTATGTGACAAAAATTCACAGGTAATTGAACTCAATAACTTACCTAAAATAACAGCTCCTGTTAGCATCAATATAACGCGGGGAACAAAAAAAATCTCGACCGTTAACGGAAATAAAAAAGTTTCTTCAAAGATATTTTTAATCTTCTATAATTCAATATTACTAATTTGTTAAATTAAGTTAATTATAGGAGAAATTAAAGGACGCTTCAAAAAGAGGGGTACGTACGTAATTAAGGAAATAAACTTTTTCAAGAGAAGTAATTAAGTAACTTAATTAGTTAGTTCAGTTACGGTTAGAGTAGAAACTAGTACTAATTAAGGAAATAAAGTAACCTGAGTTTGTTAACTAATTAGACTTTTTTTTTTCATTATGGTAATAAGAGGTGTATAAATAGATAACTATCTTTGTTTAGGGTTCATAATTCACATAATTCGTTTAGGTTTACATAGGTTAACTCTTGATCAAGAATCAATGTCGAAACAAATGGGAATACGTTTTCATCCCACTGATACGGAGCTAATCAACTATCTTAAGAGGTTTTTCAAAGGCGAATTATCTTTGAATCAACAATGTCCTATCCAGTTTGCGGATATATATGGAGATCAACCACCATGGGAGATATTCGGAGCTAATTTTGAAGAGAAGTTTCGTTACTTTATTACTCCTTTGAAGAAGCGGAGGATTAAAGATACAAGGTTTTCTCGAACTTGTGCTAAAGGGACGTGGAAAGGGCAAACCGGAGAAGAACTTATAAGGAGGAATAGTATGGGGCCTGTGGTAGGGTTTAAGAGAAAGTTCAGGTTTGAAACAAGTAATCAATGTGGCCAAAATAAAACTTGGTTGATGATAGAATATCAAGTTGCGGATAGTTTCTTTAAGGAAAATAATCATATTCTTAAAGAAGATTTTGTAGTGTGTCGAATCAAGAAGAAGAAGATCATGGATAAAGAGAAGAATGTGGATCATGTTATAGAGGCACAAGATGGATATGTTGCGGGAATTATCAATCCTATGTTGCTTGAGCCTAATCATAATAACTTCTACTCCACAAGGGAAGATCAATTTAGGGTTTGTGATGAAGTTGAGGCTACAACTACTGAATTTGACGTTCAAAATACAATGGAGAAGAGAGAGACAACGTTGGAAGTACAAGAAGGCAACGGAGTTGACGATATTAGAAGCGATGAATTTCAGGAAGATATGTATAAAGAATTTGAGGACATTCCTGTTGATATTCCTGACTATTGGTTGCAGAATTCAAACGTTCTACAAGATATATAAATATTTACATAGTTCGATCGTTAGATGGATTATGTAGTTGAAAAAAATTTGTCTATAGTTCACTTTTGCCCATATATATAAATATCGATGTTCTGATTATTAATTAATATTTCGAAATAGAAAATCATGATATCTCCAGGTCACTGTTTTTTTCTGTAGCTAGGAGTAGTGCCGTTTAGAAATCTTAGGTTTCTTTGGGATTTGGTTTTGATCTAAAGATTTATTGGTTGTATGGTTTGTTTAATTTCTATTCACTTCAACTTTTTAAAATTTTCATAATTGGTGTTATGGTGGACGAGTTGTTTTCAATTGTATTTGAATTGAACGAGCGAAGAAGAAGAAGAGATATCTACAAATATTGTATCTTCGTCCTAATTTGTATAAACTAGTGAGTATCAATTTGATTTGTATAATTATTATGGATTGATAATTGGACGTTTTGTCTATCGGTTAATTGTTTTCAATTGTATTTGAATCAAGCGAGTAATTTACAGCATATGCTACCTATTAGTCAGCTTTCACTACCTTGGTAACAGAGTGTTGGTAGAGCAACGGCTAGTTTGATGTTGTTGAATTAGCATCTAGATATCTGTTTAAATTTGTTGTTCTGGAGCACAATTCAAGCAGTTCCCATTAAGCTACTTATATCCACGGTGTGATACCTCTCATACAAGAGTAGAACAAATTAAGGAAACAACTCAACTAATACTATAAGCGCAACATTGATAATGTTGAGATCATGTGTAATTGGCGATATCGTGTTGAACAAACTTCTGAGGTACTATGTTATACCTTCTTTTGCAACTATAAACTTTCATATTTGACGTTTCTCTGCATTTTCCAACCTCAAGCTGAACCCTTCTGTTATATTCTCCTAGCTCGATCATTTAGTGAAAAATAGTCCTTCAAAAAGGCTCTTCTTCCATTTCATCACATGGTAATGAGCTCTTAAAGTTGAAGAATCTAAAGTGTCTACTTCCACAAAAGATTTTCTAAAGTATCTATCTCCTAAAGTTTTGGTCATTCCAATAAGCATTCTGTCTGAGACGTGTTGATTCTTACGGCACCAGTTGTTCTGTATCTAACTCTTAACATGGTTGTGCTTTGTTTTGTATCTAGCTGTGTATTTTGGTTTCCTTGCTCCTCATACTTACCTTTGTCTGATTAGTCAACTTCTTGTACGTCTTACATGAGTCTTCAATCTCTTACTACTGTTACTGTGATGTTAAAGAAAATTAGAGTGAGTTTTGCAGGTCTTTTGCTGACCACCTCAAGCTCAATTCATCATCATGAACTTGAAAGCTACATCTTAAGAAAAAAGTATTAACTAATTTCACCTAGGCGCCCAAAGTAAAACAGAAATTGTTTATGAGGTCCTTGTATAAATAGTGTAGGGGCAACCGACTGCACAAAACATCCCGTATTAGCTCACTCCGATAGATGTAATGTATAAACAGTAATCGTTAATAATTGAAGAATGGAAGTGATTAAGTGACAACATGGTGAACAAGCAGAACAGTGAGAAAACATGCACACAAGAAAAAGACTGCAGTCAAGATAATGAGTCTGGTTCTACCGAGTCTCAAACAGGTCTACAAGAGGGGTACATCCACCAGTTTGGATGAAAGATTTTGTGTCATTAAATATGGGGAAGCAAGTGAGGTATCCTATAGCTGACAATGTTGCTTATAGTCATCTGTCTAAACCTTATCAGAAGTTTGTAGCTGCAACTTCAGTGCTAACTGAACCTGCAACCTTTGCTGAAGCCAGCAAAGATCCCAAGTGGATTGAAGCAATGCAAACTGAAATAAAAGCTTTGCAAGATAACAAGACTTGGAAGTTGGTTGGAAGTCTGCTATTGGATGCAGGTGGATTTATAAGATAAAAGGATAAATCTAATGGAGAAGTAGAAAGGTTTAAAGCAAGACTGGTGGCAAAAGGATATAGTCAAAAGGAAGGGATAGATTACAAAGAAATATTTCCCCCTGTGGTAAAAATGGTCACAGTAAGAGCTATTTTAGCCTTAGCTGTATCCAAGTGTTGGCATATACATCAAATGTATGTATATAATGCTTTTTTGAATGGTGATTTAGATGATGAAATATACATGTCTGTACCTCAAGGTTTTTCCAGCCAGGGGGAGAATAAGGATAAGGTGTGTAGATTGGAAAAATATTTGTATGTGCTTGATTCACTGTAGGGGAACATGACTCATCAACAAAATCTGACTTCTTTCCTGTCCAAACGATTCATTAAATCCCATCAAGAACTGATACAATTTCTGTCGATTCAAATGATCAACAAACCCTCTTGCCTTTTCACAGTCACATCCAGGAGGAGGCACTAAAGCTTCAAATTCATCCCACAAGGTTTTAAGCTTAGTAAAATATACTGTACTCTGTACCCTTATGCAATGTCGCAATTTCTTTATGCAAGCTAAAGATTTTTGACCCATCTAACTGATCAAACCTTTCTTTGAGATCATTCCATACCCCTTGAGCTGATGAAGCAAAAGCTACTCCTCCTGACAGACTTTTTGACATTGAGTTTAAAAGCCATGAGAGAACAATAGCATTCATCCTCTCCCACTGGCCTCTTAGTTCTGCACTTACACTTTCCTTTGTACAAGATCCATCTACCAATCCAATCTTGTTCCTTCCAAGTAGAGCCAACTTGATCGACCTACTCCGCAAAGCATAATTTTCAATTCCAATCAGTTGAAACGAGATCAAACTTACCCCACTGATATCAGCAGGACTCAAGAACAAGGATGACTATAATCGACCCCTTGACTCATAGACAAAACTGGAACAGAGCTGGGATTTCCAACAGTACTACTGTCTCCAGTGCTTTGTTCGGGTACTCCTTGAGTCATGTTAGCACTCTTTCTTCTTCTTCTTTGAACTTAATTGCGGAAAAACAGATGAACAAGAACAGCTTCTGATCTGCAGGCTTTCAGAAACAATACACAGCTGAACAAGAAGACTTCAGATTCCTATCACCTGCTCTGACACCATGAAGTGATTAACACTTGAATAATATGAAAGTAGAATTGTAGAAGAAGATGAAGATTGTTATAATTCTTGAAGTGTATCATACAATGAATAAGCCTATGTCTATATATATACATCCTTTGTAACTACTTTACCTAACTTCCTAACTACCTCAATAACTATCTTTCAAATCAAGTCTGCTCGCAGGTGTTTAGATATCACAGAAAACTAGGAGCTTTACAATTGTACTGCCATCATGCTTAGAGATAAGAGAAATTAGCAAAATGGAGTATCAATTTTTTGTTGAATCCATCCCATTTTTGGTCAACTTTAGCTATTCAATTGGTACAAGTAATTGTTAAAAAGGAATAGTGACAAGAGTTGAAAATTAAGACTTGGTAGTTGGCAAATTGGTAAGATTTGCAACTCATTTTTGACTTTGCTATATTTACTTATGTCATTAGTGACATAGGCATGGTTTTATCCTTCTATAAATAGAGCATTCTTGCTCATTTGTAGAATACACCAAGTTAGAGAGAAAAACCATTTTGAGAGCAAAGTGAGGTATTCCATAGACTATACAAGAAAATAGTCTGTGAAGAAAAATAGAGTGTGAGCGATATTTTAGTAAGACGGAAACCAAAAGAGTGTTGTTTCTTTTGAGTGTGTAGTAGTCACTTTGAGTATTGTATTCGTGACTACACAGTGTAAAATTCCTTACTATAGTAATATCAGTTGCTCCTCTTGGCCGTGGTTTTTTCCCTTATTTAGAAGGGTTTCCACGTAAAATTCTTGGTGTCGTTATTTTCCCATTTTATTTCCATTCCTTTTACCATATATATTTTTGTTCTTGTCCGCGTTTTCCCAACAAACTGGTATCAGAGCCAAGGTTTTATCTGAGTATGCTCTGTGGTTGCAGCACAGTCTGAACTTCCACATCAGAAAAGATTTACTTTGATTTGCGATAACTATATTTTTTGGGAAAAATAATGGAAGCCAACACAAGTAGAATGGTTACTTTGAATGGTGTTAATTATGCCATTTGGAAGGGGAAAATGGAAGATCTGCTTTATGTTAAGAATTTTTACAAACCAGTATTTACCACTGTAAAGCCTGATAATAAAACAGATGAAGAGTGGAATCTGTTGCACAGACAGGTTTGTGGATTCATTAGGCAATGGGTCGACGATAATGTGTTGAACCATATTTCTGGAGAAACACATGCTCGAACCCTATGGGAGCATCTTGAAAGTTTGTATGCTCGGAAGACTGGCAATAACAAAATGTTCTTAATAAAGCAGATGTTGAGTTTGAAGTATCATGATGGTTCTCCGATGACAGACCACCTGAATAATTTTCAAGGAATCATGAACCAATTATCTGCTATGGGCATCAAATTTGATGAAGAAATTCAAGGCTTGCTTCTACTTGGTTCCCTACCAGACTCTTGGGAAACATTTAGAACGTCATTGTCAAATTCTGCTCCGGATGGTGTGATCTCTATGGATTCCGCCAAGAGTAGTGTCTTGAACGAAGAGATGAGAAGAAAAACTCAAGGTTCCTCTTCGTCGGATGTCCTGATAACTGGCCCCAGGGGGAGAAACAAAACTCGTGGTTCTCAAATAGAGAACAAAATAGAAGCAAATCCAGAGGCAGACTTAAGGATATTGAGTGCTATCATTGTGGTATGAAAGGGCACACGAAGAAGTTCTGCAGAAAGTTGAAGAGGGAGAACAAAAACAAAGAGGAAACTAAAGAAGATGGCAATGAAAATTGCCTAGCCACCGTTACCACCGAAGATCTTGTTACTATCCTTGATGCGGATATGATAAATATTGCTTGTGATGAGTCAAGCTGGGTTGTGGATACTGGTGCCGCATCCCATGTGACATCAAGGAAGGATTTTTTCTCTTCCTATACTTCTGGTGATTTTGGAACTTTGAGTATGGGTAATGAGACTGTTTCTAGGGTGGTTGGTATTGGTACAATCTGTTTGAAAACTAGTGTTGGAACTAAACTAGTTTTGAACAATGTGAAACATGCTCCTGATGTTCGTCTGCACCTAATTTCTGTTGGTGTTTTAGATGATGAAGGATATGTTAGTACCAACGGTGATGGAAAATGGAAGCTCATCAAGGGTTCCTTGGTTGTGGCTCGTGGTAACAAACGTCGTGGTCTATATTGGACTACGGCCTCTGCTTGTGTTGATATGGTGAATGCGGTTGAGAGCGATAGCTCTTCAACATTATGGCACAAGAGGCTTAGCCACATCAGCGAGAAAGGACTTAATGTTCTAGCCAAGAAGAAATTATTGTCAAATTTCCAAAGTGCTAAATTAGAAAAGTGTGAGCACTGCTTGGCTGGTAAACAAAATAGAGTTTCCTTTAAGTCCTACCCCCCTTCGAGAAAGACAGAGATGCTTGAGTTGGTGCACTCTGATTTATGTGGTCCAATGAAGACAAAGACATTAAGTGGTGCACTCTACTTTGTCACTTTCATTGATGATTGCTCGAGAAAACTTTGGGTCTATGTCTTGAAGACTAAAGACCAAGTGTTAGGTGTCTTCAAGCAGTTTCAGGCTTCAGTTGAAAGAGAAACTGGAAAGAAACTGAAATGCATTCGTACTGATAATGGTGGTGAATATTGTGGACCATTTGACGAATACTGCAAGCATCAAGGTATTAGACACCAGAAGACTCCTCCCAAGACTCCTCAGCTTAATGGTTTGGCTGAGAGGATGAACAGGACCTTGATGGAAAGAGTTAGATGTTTGCTTTCTGAAGCAAAGTTGCCGAACTCATTTTGGGGTGAGGCTTTATTGACCGCTGCACATGTTATTAATCTATCTCCTGTTGTTGCTTTGCAAAGTGATGTACCAAATAGTGTTTGGTATGAAAAGGATGTTTCCTATGACCATTTGAGAGTATTTGGTTGCAAAGCTTTTGTACATGTGCCAAAAGATGAGAGGTCAAAGTTAGATGCCAAGACAAGGCAATGCATCTTCATTGGATATGGCCTAGATGAATTTGGTTACAGGCTATATGATCCAATTGAAAAGAAACTTGTGAGAAGCCGTGATATTATTTTCATGGAGAATCAAACAATTGAAGATATTGACAAAGCGGAGAAGGTAGAATCTTCAAGTTTTGATGGTATAATTCATCATGATGACGTTCCTCACACAAGTGTGCATGATGTTGTTGGGTTTGATAATCATGGTGACACCCAGAATCATGTATCGAATCAACATGTTGATGTTGATAATAACAATGATATTGTTATTGATGATCCTGTTGCTCATGAAGTTGTGGACGAATCAAATATTCCGCTTCGGAGGTCCACAAGACAGCGGTTTCCTTCCTCCCGTTATTCACCCAATGAGTATGTGTTACTCACTGACGGGGGAGAACCTGAATGTTATGAGGAGGCCATGGAAGATAAGCACAAGGATCAATGGATTGAAGCCATGCAAGATGAGATGAAGTCTTTGCATGAGAACCAACTTATGAGTTGGTAAAATTGCCCAAGGGCATGAGAGCTTTGAAGAACAAGTGGGTGTTCAAAGTTAAAGTTGAAGAACACAACTTGAAGCCCAGGTACAAAGCTAGATTGGTTGTTAAGGGATTCGGTCAAAGGAAAGGTATTGACTTTGACGAAATATTTTCTCCTGTTGTGAAAATGTCCTCGATTCGCACAGTTCTAGGTTTGGCTGCTAGTCTTAATTTAGAGATTGAGCAGATGGATGTGAAGACGGCTTTCCTTCACGGTGACCTAGAAGAAGAGATTTATATGGAACAACCTGAGGGCTTCAAAGTAGAAGGAAAAGAAAATTTTGTGTGCAAACTCAAAAAGAGTCTTTATGGCCTAAAACAAGCTCCTAGACAGTGGTACAAGAAGTTTGAATCTGTTATGGGAGAGCAAGGCTATAAGAAGACTTCTTCAGATCATTGTGTATTTGTACAAAAATTTTCTGACAATGATTTTATCATCCTCCTGTTGTATGTGGATGATATGTTGATTGTGGGCAAGAATACTTCCAAGATTGACGAGCTGAAGAAAGAGTTGTGTAAGTCTTTTTCTATGAAAGACTTGGGTCATGCCAAGCAAATTTTGGGCATGAGAATTACTCGTCTTAGAGATAAAAGAAAGATTTATTTGTCCCAGAGGAAGTACATTGAACGTGTACTGGAGCGCTTCAATATGAAGAATGCTAAGCCTGTTAGTACACCTCTTGCTGGTCATATGAAATTGAGCAAGAAGATGTGTCCTACAGCTAGGGAGGAAAAAGAGAACATGGCCAAAGTTCCATATTCCTCCGTCGTCGGAAGTCTAATGTATGCAATGGTGTGCACTAGACCTGATATTGCTCACGCAGTTGGTGTTGTCAGCAGATTTCTCGAAAATCCAGGAAAAGAGCATTGGGAAGCTGTGAAGTGGATACTCAGGTATCTTAGAGGAAGCTCAGATGAATGCTTGTGTTTTGGAGCATCAAATCCAATCTTGAAAGGCTATACAGATTCTGATATGGCAGGTGACCTTGATAACAGAAAATCCACTACTGGCTATTTGTTTACTTTTTCAGGGGGAGCTATATCATGGCAGTCAAAGTTGCAGAAGTGTGTTGCACTATCTACAACTGAAGCTGAGTATATTGCGGCTACTGAAGCCGGCAAGGAGATGATATGGCTAAAGCGATTTCTTCAAGAGCTTGGTTTGAATCAGATGGAGTATATTGTCTATTGTGACAGTCAAAGTGCAATAGACTTGAGCAAGAACTCCATGTACCATGCAAGAACAAAACACATCGACGTCAGATATCATTGGATTCGTGAGGAAGTGGAGAGTGAATCATTTCACGTCAAAAAGATCCACACAAGTGAAAATCCTGCAGATATGCTGACCAAGACGATACCGAAAGACAAGTTCGATTTATGCAAAGAACTTGTGGGTATGAGCTCTTTCTAAAGAAGATGAAGATACCTTCTTCCAGTAAATGGGACTGGAGGGGGAGATTTGTTGAATCCATCCCATTTTTGGTCAACTTTAGCTATTCAATTGGTACAAGTAATTGTTAAAAAGGAATAGTGACAAGAGTTGAAAATTAAGACTTGGTAGTTGGCAAATTGGTAAGATTTGCAACTCATTTTTGACTTTGCTATATTTACTTATGTCATTAGTGACATAGGCATGGTTTTATCCTTCTATAAATAGAGCATTCTTGCTCATTTGTAGAATACACCAAGTTAGAGAGAAAAACCATTTTGAGAGCAAAGTGAGGTATTCCATAGACTATACAAGAAAATAGTCTGTGAAGAAAAATAGAGTGTGAGCGATATTTTAGTAAGACGGAAACCAAAAGAGTGTTGTTTCTTTTGAGTGTGTAGTAGTCACTTTGAGTATTGTATTCGTGACTACACAGTGTAAAATTCCTTACTATAGTAATATCAGTTGCTCCTCTTGGCCGTGGTTTTTTCCCTTATTTAGAAGGGTTTCCACGTAAAATTCTTGGTGTCGTTATTTTCCCATTTTATTTCCATTACTTTTACCATATATATTGTTGTGCTTGTCCGCGTTTTCCCAACATTTTTAACACTGCTATTAGCAAAATGGAGTATCCAAATATCTTAAGGATCGCATAGATAAATCACATATCTTTCCTATTCCTTTTTAACATTCATCCTCTTTAATGGAGTATCAATTTGTAACACGGCTGATTTTTTATTTTTTTTTTCTCTTGCAGCTTATGTAGCCCACCTTGGAAGTTGATTTTTCATATTAGGATTATTTTTTTTTTTTTTTTGGGTGGGTAAAAAACGGAAAGATATCTATTTCAATCAATGATGAATGCATGCAATGAACATACAAAAGAGAAGATTAGATACTTTGAATCTCAACAAATTTTGTAAAATATAAATAAATGTGAGATTACGACTGATTTGCCATAGGATCATGCAGCAAATTGTTTCCGGCAGCCGATGTGCAGTTTGCTCCGCCACTCGCCCCTTCGTCCTCCACCTTCTCCCTTACAGAGGTATTCACCGTCATCTCTGCACCGCCTGTGTACTAGATTCCCACCCCGGTTCCTTCTGTCCCATCTGCTTCGATGTCTTCCTCCATAACCCTCCTCCCCCTCGTCTCCGTCTCTTATGCCTAAAATGCCCCTCTATTTCACATCTCTCTTGTGTACCTGATGCTCCTTCTGGTTACTTATGCCCTCTTTGTTCTAACCCTAATTTTACTTTCTTCTATGTTACTCCCGTTAATAACGCTATTGAAATCAATACACATTTGGCTAAACAGTTGGTTGCCGCTGCTACTATTGTTTCTGAGTCTATTCACAATGCTGCTGTTATGGCTAGGATTAATGCTGATATTAGGATTAAGGAAGCTCTGTCAGCTAAGGCGGAAGCTAAACAAGTTTTGGATAGGCTTAAGTATATGATTGACAACCAAAATCATCAGTTTGCTTCCAAATTCTCGCCCATACATGTTTCTGATTCTTCGGGTAATGATACAGGGGAAAATAGGATATATGAAGTAAAAGGAGAATCCTCTCAATCTTCAGATGATTGTGATACCATTGATGATTAGCTTTAAGGAATTGCAATATAAGGTCTTTCTATTCTTTTGGCGAATAAAGGAATTGAAATTGTTCATTCATCACATTATCTAGCTTATTGTTAATGCCTCTTTTTGATTTTATACTTTTTCACTGGCTCAGTTTTATTATAATCTTTGATTTCAAAATGCTCAAATTATATATTTTCGGTTGTTGGAGTTCTCTTTGACACTTTGTATTTGCCTATCAATCTTCCGCTATGTATTTTCTGTTGTTGGAGTTCAAATTAAATGTCAAACACGAACAATTCGTCATGTACAGCCCACAACATAGACAAGTAGGGGAAGGCAATCCAGACAAATAACGAGGCTTCGTTACTGTTGATGGTGTTAATCAAAGGTATTATAGTTGCTTCAATTGGGACACTATCTGACCCCAACAGGAAGCTATTCTGTTTCACAAAGCTACCAAGCTTTGTTGGGAAATCTGCCTAAACTGCTGGAAGCTGATCTAATATGGAGTGCAATAATGCTACCAAAACAACGATTTATAGTCTGGTTGGCGTACCAAGAAAGGTTGCTCACAAAGGGAAGGTTAGTACGCCTAAACATTCTTATTGATACCAACCAGTGTTGCTTATGTGAGGAGGATCAAGAAGAAACACAAATGCACCTGTTTGCCGAATGTCGTCGGATAGCTGAAGATAGAAGCAAATTGAGTAGCTGGCTAGGGATAGCAATACAATGCAACGGAGTGTATAGCACACTTCAATAAATCAATAAAAGTAGGTGGAAGCTATTTCAAAAAGAAATAGTAGCATCAGTATGGGACAATGATGTACTACACATGGCATTCAAGAAATTCTTTCTATAATTTTTAAGCACACGTGAGAGAATATGTACATGTTACAAAATATAAAGACAACTCTTAGATATCAAAGGTTGATTTTGCGACTTATGTAATTAGATGATTGTTTTCTCGAGATCTAGTCATTATGAGTATGTGACTGAAAACACTAGAGGCTCTTTAGGGTGTAATATTTGTTTGGTATGGTAATATTTCACATTTCATTATCAAAAAATAAAAACGTGATTATGTGAATCAATGATATAAATCTTTTGAATTATTGTTAAGATTTTTCTATTAAAAAATGAATATTGAAGAGAGAGAATCGGGAAAATTGATTTAAAAAGGGATGATTAAAAGTAAGAGAAAGCAGGTTAAAAATATAAGGAATCCAAATCCTCCCATAAGTGTGGTTGTTAATAATATCTTGTATACTATATAAGGAGAAGGATAAGGAGGTCGATCAGTAGATGATAATTTGTAAGTATAGAATTAATAAAAGATGGGTGATTGGTCAGAGATTAATTATGATATGTTGGTTCTCGTAGCTAAGCGTTTCAATTTAATTGAAGATTACCTAAATTTCGCCTCTGTCTGTAAATCGTGGCGATGTGCGGCTACCAAGGAGAATTTTAACACTAATCTGGCTAGAGTTCCGTGGCTGATGTTAGCTGAGGAAGAAGGCAATTCAGCTCGACAGTTGGTAAGCCCTTATAATGGCATGATTATGAAGAAGACGATTCCAAAAGCCAGCGGAAAAAGATGTATGGAGACTATGGGATGGCTTGTTACAGTAGGAAAAGATGAAGGTGAGATAAGTTTGTTACATCCCTTTTCTGGTGTTCAAATAGAATTGCCATATCAAAATACCATAGAAAATTATCATACTCACCACCAAACTCGCGCCCTGTGGACCTATTTTCACAAGGCAGTTTTGTCTGATAGTCCTTCTCACACATCAGACTACGTTCTCATGGTAATTGAGGGTGATCTCACGTTCCTCAGTTATTGGAGGCCAGGCAACTTGCAATGGACCAGGATTATAAATACATTCAGTCGCATTGAACATCGTGATGTCATATATTTTGATGGCAAATTTTATGCAGTTGATTGGAGTGGTCGAGTTCTAGTTTGTGATATTGAATCCAATCAGACACAAGTAGTTGCACAAATAGCTAGGGAATATGATGGGGGAGAAGAGTTGTACATAGTAGAATCACTAGGAACATTATTTATAGTTGTGCGTCGCGGTGTTGGGTTAAGATACATTATAGATGATAGCGAGAGGATTCCATTGACACTAGCCCAAAATGATATTTTTGATGATCTTGATGAGGAAATAACTTATGGGACAACAAATATTCGAGTTTTTGAGGTGGATTTAGTTACTGGCAAATCGACCCAAACTAAAGAATTAGGGGACAGAGCTTTTTTTATTGGTCATAATGCTTCTCGCTCTGTTAGACCTTCTCAATTTCCAGGAATCAAGCCAAATCATATTTATTTTACGGATGATTATTGGAAATCATACCTTGTATTTGAAGAAGGCGGTGGCTTGGACATGGGCGTTTTCAACTTAGCTGATGGCACCATCCTCCCCTTCCCACACTACAAGGGTGTATCTTAAAGTCCTGTTTGTCCTCCAACTTGGGTCACACCAACTCTATATTGATTATATTCAACTAGATCACACTCCTTTCCATCTATGTATGTTCGTTTATTAGGCTGCGTACTATGTTATCTTTGGGTTACTATTCCACTTGATTATGTGATTGCAGCCGTACAGAATATAGCTTTTTGTATGCTTCTTGATTGGGTTACTAGTCTAGTTAACGAGGTTTGATGTTATAGTGCCCACACTTGAGTTAACTTAACGAGGTCAGTGTTAAGAATTCCCACATCAGAAAAAGAATGAAATTTGGTATCTAGACTTGACAATCCTCCTGAGTTGGACCCAAAATCCATCTTTATTTTTTTATTTTTTTTTGAATGCTCGGCTATTTGGCGGGCTGTTTTTGTTGGCGAATAAAGGAATTGAAATTGTTCATTCAACTGTATCTAGCTTACTGTTAAAGCCTCTTTTTCATTTTACATTATTTCTCACTGGCTGAGTTTTATTATAATCTTTGATTTCAAAATGCTCAAATAATTATATATTTTCTGTTGTTGGAGTTCAAATTAAATGTCAAACACGAACAATTCGTCATGTACGGCGTATTATTGTCCCACAACGTAGACAAGTAGGGGAAGTCAATCCAGACAAATAATGAGGCTTCGCTGCTGTTAATGGTGTTAATAGAAGGTATTATAATTGACAGGGGAAACATAACTAACGACTCAACATATTACAAATGCAAAAATTGTGATTTAAGAAAAAATCATTCGAATCTCAAAATTCGGGAGTAACATATTTAGGAGCTGCTTATTCCTTGCTGTTTTTCAACGAGAGAAAAAGTTCAAAACTATGTTTGATATACATATTACTTTTTCAAGTGAATATTTCCCATTCACAAAATTTAAGATTTTTTTTTCCACACTTAATTGCATGTCCAAACACAAAGTTTTACTAATTTTCAGCCATATTTCTTTTTATTTTATTATTTTAATCTCAGATATCATAATTTTTATGTCCAAAACTTATAAACTAAATTTCAGAAGTCTTAGCTTCTGTTTGACCATAGATTTTGAAGTTGAGACTTAAAATTTGAATTTTGAAGTTGTTTAAAGACACATTTTACTTGAAAAAAATTGAACTCTTTGTGTGAAAGTGAAAATTCTCAAAAAAAAAAATTATCGGGACAAACTTTAGAAATTTGATGAAATACTTTTAAAAACAGATTCTCAAAATTTATTATCAAACAAATTTTAAAGATAAAATATTAAAATCTGATTCAAAATCTATAGTCAAACGCTAGATTATATATTGGCTCACAAAAACAATGACATATTTAAAGTTTTCAGTTTAAAAAAAAACTCTTTTGTACCCAGGCCTGTTGTGGGATGAAAGAAAAAAGGATAAAGAGAGAATAAGAATAGAAAATTATATGAAACTTACGACTTTCAGAGATCTAGAACCTACATGTACTCTATTAAATACTCTCCATCTCAAAGTTAGATGTGAAGATAAACTTTGGTTCATCCTTTGTGAAATCGTCACTCCATTCATGTATATGGCGGTCAAATCAGAATTTTTACTTAACGATTTCAAAATATAAAGAAATAAATATATAAACAAGTTAACTGATTCAATTTCTATTATTTATATCTAAAAATATTTTCTATGTTTCAATTTATTAGAAATATTTTTTATTTTAAGATTAAAAAAATATATCTTTGATAATAATCTTTTTATATTTTTAAAATAATATATTTAAATGACTTCTTAAATTTCCTAATATTACATAAACTAAAACGAAAAATTAATATTTGTTGAGCTCGATACTGACACGGGCCTTATATGTGGTATAAAAAGAGTTGCGCAGAAAGGAAATAAAAATGAAAGGTAATATTTTATTTTTTGTTAGGCTCGACGAGACAGAAGTTGTCTACGTGGCAGCCACTTCATCGGGCCCATCCAACTCTCACAATTTTTACTTGATCATAGTACGTTACAATTTTTACATTCTATATTTTCAGTGCAGTTTGATTACATTTCAATACGTTATGATTTTATGTATTCTACTTTTATTTAAATATCGCTTGTATTAAAATGTAGACATTTTGTTATTTCATAAAATTAATTTTTTTCTAATTTTCAAACTTCATAAACTACTAAACATTAACTATTTGGCTGGCAAGGAGGATGAAAAATATTTTTTTATTTATTTATATTATTTTTGTGTGTATTATTCATCCAATTTATCTTTAAAAGATAAGTATTGCTTAGTTAATAAAATAAATATATGCTTTAATTAAAAAAATATTTTTGTAATTTTATTTTTGTATATTAATATTTTTGTCATTATATACCAAATTATGTTCTACATCTAGCCCTCCTCTAAACTCAATTATGATCCCAAGGTGCCAGTGTATACCTTTGAAAAATTATTTTTTCGCTTAAAATAAATTTCTTTATTGAAAAAGACAACTAAATTTCTCATTAATAATAACTACAAATGACTATCTTATTTACAAAAGATTATACTTAATTATTTTGAAATAAAAAATTAGTAAAATATAGTAATTAAGTGTAGATTAAAAAAATTATTACATTTTTCTTAAAATATAATCAACTAAATAGATTAGTCTATAAACTCTATATAATGGATGTTTTTCGAGAGAAAAAAATTATATTGAAATTTAGATGTTTTTAAAATAATTTATGATAACACATTTATAACTATGTCATGAATAACATATTTTTTTTAATATTTTAATCGTTCCACACATGAATTAACATATATAGAAAAAATTGAAATTATTTCACTAATTTTAACCATCAATAAAAAATTCAGTTATTCCAATAGTATTAATTAAGTGGATATTTCATAACAAATGAATGAAAGATCACTCAGTATATACTTATCAATTATAATACTTTTAAAATATATATATATCGCGTATAAGTAAAGTATAACATAACAAGGATTTATGTTTTAAAAATTATTTTCATTTAATGTAAAATTTTAATATTTCAATAAACGGTAATCAAATCTCAAAATACTTTAGAATTGATAGACATCAGCACATTATAAAAATACATAATTTAATTTTCTTACAACATAGTAATCAAATATGTAGTTCAAATTTTTTAAATATGTAATTTAATTTTTAAATATGTAGTTGTAAATACTTAGTTTAGTTTTTTTAAACATAATAATCAAACATAAACTTTAAATGTGTAGTTTGATTTTTCAAAACATAATAATTAACAAATATGCAACTTTTCAACGTTAATGTGTAATTATCTTGGGTTGTTGTTAGAATCGATACTTATGAACCATATGATTTCTAGTATTTCTTTAATGTGTTGATGTCTATCAATTCTAAAGTATTTTGAGTTTTGATTGTTATTATTGAATTATTTTACCTTATATGTAAAAAGTATTTAAAATGTAATTTAAATAGGTAATTTAAATTTATTTCTATAATAAATGCAATAAAATTATTTAATTTTAAAATCTGTTAATCAGTTCAAAAAAAAATATTAATTTGAGGGAACAAAAATTTAATATTTTAGCATATCATTTAATAGCAAATATTTTTTTTTATAAAATAACAAATAATACTCTTAACAAAAAATATATATGTGATGAAACTTTACTCTACTTAACAAATTTGTATTGTCATTGTCATCAGAGAACTATAAAGATGTTTTTCTTTCAATTTTTTTCATAAAAATTTATTTTAAAATCATAAAAAAAAAATCTATATCCTTTCTAGATTATTAAAAAATTTCAATGAAGCACCATCAACGTTATTATAAAAAAAATTGTATGTCTCTAGTACTGAAATAATAAATAAAAATTAATTTTAATGAGTCTTTTTTGTGCGTGATGTGATTCATATGTTATCAAAAATGTGAAGATAATCACATAATAGAGGAAACATGATGGTAATTTTAGTTCTCTTTCATATTTCCCTCACATACATTCTGAATATAATCAGCTAAAATATATTTTTATCATTTATTTTTTTTCTAGAAAATCGATGTGTAACAAAACAACTCCTTTAAATAAATAAGAGTAGTTCTTTAGCCAACTCAATTAATTTCATATTTTTATTTTTCTATATAATTTTTTAATATTTAAATTTGGATATAAACTATCTTTTCACGATTATAAATTATAAATTATAAATTAAAATAGATAATTTACACTTTATTTCTCTTTTATACTTTTTAAAATTTTTCTTTATTATTAAGAAATAAGAAATGAAAAAAAATAATTAAAAAGAATAAGTAAAAAGGAGGAAAATTGAAATCGAAAAAGAGATACTATAATTTTTTATTTGTTTACTACTCTTACTACTATATACATATATATTTGTTATTATTATTTTATTTTTGTATTTATTTATTTTAGATCTTGAAAATTTCAAGCGAGAAGAGTGTGTGAGAATTATATTTTCTTTGGTGAATTTTTTGGTTCCTTTCCCTTGTTTAACTATGAAATCATCGATAATTAATTTCACTAATCATTTTGAATGTTTTGAAAACATAATTGAAGAATAAATTTAATATTTAAGCAAAAGGGCACAAATATTCAAAAATAAACTAGTTTATAGTGTGAATATGTAATTTTATCATTCTGGCCAAATTATGGCCAAATTTTTATGGCCAAAATGATTTTTCCTATACTAAAAATAGTTGTCTAACAATGCTAGTCCAATTTAGAAAATCAAGAGATAATTTACTTTTGTGTTTATTTTATCCTTATTATTAGATACACTATTTATGATCTAAAATATTTTTCAAAAAATTAAATTTAATAAAGTCAATACTCCATATGTCCCTATTTAGTTGTCCACTTTAGATATGACACACATACTAAGATAACAACAATTAGTAGTGGAGTTACAATTTTACCCTTATTAATTATGATTTCAAAAATGATGAATTAAAACTTACAAAATTTCAAGAAGTTTAAATGACGGTATAATATTTTTTTTTAATCCTTTCTTGATTTGTCAAAACAGACAAGTTAACAGAGACAAAGAAAGTAATGAGCAATTATTGTTGAATAGAGGGATTATAACCTTTGAAATTAGTTATACATTCTATTGTGCGTTGAGGAGTGTATTATTAATGCAATTTGACATTAATATTAATAAAAGAATTTAATACACGCATTAACATGATTTACGATTCAATCACCCCTAAAAAACACTTTTACATCTTTCTCATCACAATTGTGGAGAAACTTTTATAAATAAAATTTTCAATACAATATCTACTATTTTTAATACATCAAATCAAATAATGTATAAAAAATAATTTATGCATAACTAATACAATATAAATATTACAAACATTATTAATATATTTTATTAAACATTATTTTTATAATTCTACCAAACGACCCTTAAGAGAACACAAAATAGAAGTACCATAATAAACTTACATAATTTAAAAAACGTAAAATTTAAAATGACGACAATTATATGTAAATAAATAAAAATGGAGGGAGCTATAAATTTTTGTAGGGACCAAAGAAAGAAAGCGTGCCAAACGCCACCTAATTAGATAGTCAGTCCTATTTCTTCTTCACTTCAACACTTCTTCCTCAAAAAAGTAACTTTTCTTTTCCTCTTTTGTGTCCCTTCAAATCCCTACAGCAATCTATGTAGTTGATGGGCCTGCAGCAGAATCAGCGAATTCAAAGATTTGACTTCAACAATTTTGCTTGAAATATGAAAAATTGAATTCTTGATTTTCTTTTAGGGTTCTTGGAAGTTTCTTCAATGGCGATGAGAGGAGTTGATTTTAAATGGTAACTCTTCTTATCTTATATTTTTCTTGTTTTTTTTTTCTTTATAGTTGAGTTATCAAGTTTTAATTTTTTTGACTTCTTTTTTGTTGTAGGTATGATGGGTTCTTCCTGTCAATGCTGGCTACTAGTATGTATCCTTTTTAAATGATTCCCTCTTAGGAAGATGATTTTTCATATTGGGATTTGCTTTTATATTGTAGTTGGCCGTTGGGTTGTTTCTTTAACTGTTTGTTCATCAGAATCATTGTAGCTATCAACTGGAAACGATACCATCTTTGTATATACCCATTGCATATCTGGATCGTGGTGGGTATCAAGAAATTTCTTTGAGTTGTTTTCCGTTTGTTTTTTTTGTTGTTGTATATCTCAATTTTTACTCTTTTCCTGAATCTAGGTTGACTATACAACAGTGTTTGTGTTTCGGCTGTTGATGTTTATAGATAATGGACTTGCTGCTGGAATGGGATTGTAAGGCTACATTTTTTTATTTTTTATTTTTTAAAAAACATTTTAATGTGTAAGAGAAGCAATTCCCCTTATGTGTTCTTTCTAGACTTATTGTGCTAGCTGTATTACCTAGCTTGCATTAGATTCCCGAGTTATGGCTTGATTGGGCATATACTCTTCAAAATAATAATCCTGTTGTGATTGTTCATGTTCATAGCTCCATTCTGTTCTCTTGATTCCAGATTATTTAAGTAAATGCCAGGAGAAATGTGCAGATTGGATGACCGAATAACTTCTAGTGATGTCTTTGTTATTTGGATTGCTTTGCCGTGTATAGATTGTGCACTTAGATGACTAGACTGAAGTTTTAGGTGTTATTGCATTTTAGGGATTTTGGTTGGCAGCAGAGATATGGTCGGTTTTGTGGAAGAATAGCTGTTCTTTCAGTTCTTGCCTTGCTTCTTTACCCCTTTCTTTGGGCTTGGACCATCATTGGGACGTTATGGTTCACTAGTGCAAGAAACTGCGTAAGTTTAGTAGTCCTTTGCTGCTTCACTGTTCTGGTTTGAAAGCCAAGAATTGACATTATGGCCAAACTCTTTCAGCTTCCAGAAGAAGGCCAAAAGTGGGGCTTCCTAATATGGTTGCTGTTCAGCTACTGTGGACTCATGTGCATAGCTTGCATATCAACAGGGAAGGTATTTTCTAAACCTATCCAAAAATTCAACTACTTACCGCCTTAGTTCAATTCGGACAGTTTCGTTTCCCAGTTATCCTGTCCCGCTTTGAAAAAGTGGAAAAGGAGAGCGTTAAAGCAACAAATTCCGAAAAAGAAGAACTAAAAGCAGGATACCAACAGAAAATAGAATGTGGTCTCCTGATCCTTTTCTTGTCTTGTTAGTATGTAAATGGATTTATATAATCCGATAATGAAAATTCGACAGTTATGCAATTTTATTGACGTCAATATTACAACTTTCCTTAAGTTTCAATTTCTTATTGCAGTGGTTAGCTAGAAGGCAAGCCCATTTATTACGAGCTCAACAAGGAATTCCTATTTCAGAATTTGGGGTAAGCATTAGAACATACAATATACTTGATATAATGTATTTTGGCTTTCACATATGACATGTTAAGAATTAAGGTGTTCCTGTTTTTTATATATATATATATATATTCTTTTTACCTTTGTCTTTGTTTCCTTTTATTGTACAAAAATATTAAATTGACGATATTCTTTGCTATCTCTCCATGATAAGGTAGTCGTGCTTTCAAACTGCTGGTCAGAAATGTGCTCTTTGTAGGTTTTATTGATTAAGTGAAGTGTAATTTCATTAATAATAGGAAATTTCCGTATACAAGAAGTATATTAAAAGGTCGATATCCTACAAAAAGATATGGTTCTCTATGAAGGAGACCCAATCTTTTTGTATAAGTAGGAATGACGTGGGTGAATCTAAAGGAAATTGAAAAAAGAGGCTCCTCCTCAAATGTACAAATAAAGCTATTATTCCTACATACAACTCACGTTAGTGCTAATGGAGCAACATCCAGCCGTATGACTTCATCTTTTCTTCAGCCTAATAGTGTATTCTTCTTTGTTCCCTGCATGACCCAATGTAAATGAGCCATCTCAAAACCCTCCCACGCCACAGACATGATGCTACTGCCTTCCTGGTTGCTCTTTCTAGATTTGGACAAGGAACAGGAATGTGCACACTGAAATTGATTGATATGAAAAAACATATCTTGTAAGTGCAAATGAAAGAAATATATCATAGCTGGAAAAAGCCTATAGAATGGATTCATAAATTCATATCCATCGGTTTGGTTCTTGTCAGTTTGATTCGGGTTTTAAAAAACATAATGATATTTCTCTCTTTTATTTTTACCCTACAATTAGAAACTAATTTTTCATTTTCTTCCAATTTATAATCCATAAATAACCTATTATTGTGGTGGCTATAATTTTCCTTGATTATGGAGAAAATGTCTTGGGATCTATAAGTTTTAATCAAGTGAATAAAATTGATAAGAAATACAAGAAATATATATAGGTAAATCTAATAGTTGTGACTTAAAATAAATGAGTTTGGATTGATGATTTTCTTTTAATAAATGAGCTTAAGGTGTACAATTCATTAGCCTATTAGGGCTAAATAGAACGTTCATGAAAAAGTATATGAAGTACTAAAAATGAATTTGTATATAGTCTGATTTAAAATTTGGATTCCATCCTCAGTGCTGATGATTTATATACAAAACCTGTTACCTTTGTCAAAAAAATTAATATATAATTATAAAATTTGTATATATAATTTATCAGTTTGGTTATTTATTTTGTTTGTATTCAAAAAAACCAAATTAAATCAAATATTATCATTTTTTTTAGAACATAAATACAATCCAAACCAAAACCAAATAAAAATCTGTTTGGTTCGATTTTCGGTTTGGATCAGTATTCAACCAAACCGCAAACACCCTAGTGGGGCCACTCTTCTGGGTAAAGACTGGGTATCGGAGTTCCCTAAATTTCCACTCGGCACCCCCTTAAAGGATGGAAAAGAAAAAGAAAAATGTAATGGTATGTGTTGTTTTTATGTCACGTAGATTATTAAGGAACGTGAATCAGTTTCTTTAGACTTTATGGTTGTTGACTTGTTGTATTCTTCAAAGCATGAAGAGAGGTTGTGTGGATATGTGTTTTGGAGTCGCTATGGTGGTTTGAGTGGTGTACTAAGGTCTCAAAGCTTCTTACTGTTTGCTAAGGGAAGCTCAGTTAGTTGGTAATGCATTTGGTTGTAGTTTTAATCAATAATAAGGTGTGACGTGTAAAGCTGCAGTGAATGCCTCTTTTGGGAGAAAATTTACTGCAATAATGCACAGCTGGATGTGCAACAATTTTTGCACCCCAAGGTGTAGCCTAGTGTCAATGAAGTGGATTGAGAACCATGAGGTCTCCGGTTCAAATCCCGCTGAGGCAAAATCACTAGGCGATTTCTTCACAGATGTCCTAGTCTTAGTGGACAGAGTTACTTGATGCTTGTGTTGGTGATATATATCAGTATATCATGGAATTAGTCGAGGTGCACGGAAGTAACATCACGGTTAAAAGAAATAAATGGATTTGTAAGTATAGTTATAGTGTGTTAAATGTAAGACTTTCTGTGTTTTTGTGCCGTAAGTATTGCTATTGGTTTCAAGAAATGCACCAATCAACTTTGCTTCAATTTCAAGCTAGTTGGAGTTGCGATATGTATCATCAATGTCAAACACACTAATTTTGTTTTATTGTCTTTTAGGAAGTAAAGAGTTGTGTAAACAGTTATTCTCTGGGTGATCTCCGTCGATAATTTGGTTCGACTGATCTGTTCTGTGTCCTCAGAAATGAATGTTGTTTATAAATGAATAATCACAATGGTTAATGTGTTGTTCTTTCTTGGGCCACTAGTGTGAAAACACAGTATGACTTTCTAGTTCGTAGAGTCCTGTGCGTCATTGTATGGTGTAATTTGGTTTTCATGGTAAGCTATTTTGGTTTACTCCTCAAGCTTACAATTTTCCTTATTACAGGTGTTAGTTGACATGATCAGAGTGCCAGATTGGGCATTTGAAGCTGCTGGCCAGGAGATGAGAGGGATGGGCCAAGATGCTACTTCATACCATCCAGGACTTTATTTGAGCCAAGCTCAGGTAATGACTGAAAAATTATTGTCAACAGCTCAAGGCACTCCTCAATATGAATCCTTTGCTACACCTGATCGATTAAAGATTCTTAATGGGTGAATTTCCTTTTGGTACGTAGAGAGAAGCAGTGGAGGCGCTCATTCAAGAACTTCCTATGTTCAGGATGAAGGCTGTTCCTACGGACTGCAGTGAGTGCCCTATCTGTTTGGAAGAGTTTGATGTCGGAAATGAGGTATTTTTGTTCTTTTGTTAACTTTACTTCTCCTTATTATTGGAGAAAATTTAGGACTCCCCATTTTTTGCACGATGCCCTCAAATGTTTACTTATTCTTAAGATAATAAATACATTTTGTATGCCATTCTCAATTTTACTGAAATAACACAAATCTACGCTTCTATACCCAGCTTCCACCAAAATAAATTGTGAACATCCAGCAACGATTCAATATTTCTTTTATGGCTGGTTTTCTATATGCAAGTCAGATTAATTTCCAAAGTTCTTGTAGGGTAAAAATATGGGACTATTGGGGCAATAATAGTCTAAAGATGCATGTTTAACTAGTGGAAATATTTATTGTCATGCAATAATCCCCAGCCCCGCCCAATTCGGGAGAAAATTAAGAGCTTAAATTCTGCCAAAGATGGTTAAAAGAAATTAGAAGAACTTGTCATGGTGTCGTTTAAGTTTGTAGTTCCTATTTAGTCGTCAGGTTTCTGCAGCTCAGTGAAGAGGATAATTTAAAACTTGGCATCCTCAAAGTCATGCTAATTCCAGTTAAGCGGCACTAGGACATTATGCCTGTTTTGTAATTTGTTATCTATATTTTCCCTCTTTTTCTTGTGTTATTGGAGAAGGTTGGTTTGCTAGAAGCCAACATCACGACTGTTGAACTAGTTTTGTTGGTGTTGCCCTTATTTAGGCTCTGCTGCTGTTTTTCTTATTAGAAAACCTTTATGCAGGTTCGTGGTCTCCCTTGTGCTCACAACTTTCATGTTGCATGCATTGATGAATGGCTTCGCTTAAACGTGAAATGCCCTAGATGCCGTTGTTCTGTTTTTCCAAATCTTGATCTCAGTGCTTTGTCGAATATCCGTGCTGATCTAGAAAGATCATCAACCAACGTCGTGACAGCAGCCCGGTATGTGAGATCCCAACCTTCTAGTCAGAGCTATCTGCTGAGATTGCAAGGTTTTCTCCGTCCTGTGCGCACAGAGGATGCTGGTCCAAGCAGCGAGGAAAATGCAGCTTCTCAATCAAGAGTTGAGAACGGAGCCCCAACATCAGCACCTGTCAGCGATGGAAATATAGAGCACGTGGAAGTCGTGGTGGAGCATTCTCCAAGATAGCTGTAACTATTTGTTCAAATGTTCTAACTTTGCAGGCACTGATAATTTTGTCAACCTTTAGCCAATGTTGAGTGTTGTAGTGGCTTCTAACAGTAATTAGATTGCTAAAACTAGTGTATGAGCTGATGGAAGGAAACACCTACAGCAATATCTGTTTTTGGCCTGCTTGTTTTGATGTAAATTTTGCATTGATTTCGTTGATGCATAGTGGTGTCCTTAATTCGCTTAAATAGAATTCTGTCTGGCCAATTCTCTCCAGAACCAACTCGTGAGATTATACAGAGTATGTTGTTATGGTCAATGCTATGTAATCAACATCGAAGCTCCGTGCTACTAGTGATCCTTGCATGCATGGCAGAGGTTGATACTAATAGTCACTGTGTTTGGAACCAGTAGTTTGTAAAAACAGAATCTGTGTATACAGAAAATCGAAGAATAGAAGTTCCAATCACAGTACATTAGGATATTTGATATTACGGAAAAGGGTCAAAATTACCCTCAAACTACTTGAAATAGAGCAAATATACCCTCCATTTCATTTTTGGCTCAAAAATACCCTGCCGTTAACATAGGAGACCATAAATACCCTCCAACATAACAACCCTGTTAACCTCATGATGTGGCATCTGATGTGGAAAAAATAAGACATGTGGCTCAACATGTAAGCGTCCTACGTGGAAAAAAGATCCACATGACTGCCAATTAAGCTACCCATGCCCATTAACTCTTTACCCGCCCCACTAAATGGACCGACCCGTTCACATTCAGAGTCTTCATCATCTCCAAAACTAAACACAGATACATCTGCTGCAATTGTTTATTTATGAATAATAGCTCTCTCAATTGTTTCACTCTTTGTTTCTTTTCTTTTTTAACTTAAAGACCCGTTTGGGCCATATTATTGGGACGGAAATATGTACAAAGTTACAGGATAGCCAAAATATATTTTTTAAAAAAAAGAGAACTAAAACAAACAAATAGCAGAATAAGGAAAGGGAGAAAAGTGAAGACGGAAACCCAACAGCCATCGCAGGTTCGATGCCGGAAGTAATCTCCGTTAATGTTGAAGGTAATCCTTCCTTTAAATAGCTATGAAACCAATGAATTTATCCGTGAAACACTTCTTTATCCTCGATTGATGCTTGTTCGTCAACCCATGAAAATTTTTGTGTTTCCGACCAATAAAATGTCTCTTCATCATCTACACCTCACGTCCATAAACTAGAGTGAATGAGTAGTCCTCGCTGAAGTGTATAACTTATTCTTGTATTTGCAGAACTGTTTCACTCTTGATCTCGCTTGCGCCATTTTTGGGTTGTTGTTTCTAAGAGAAAGTTGTTCAGCATTATGAGTTAGATTGACAATCTGCTCCTTTTGGAAGCCATAATCAACACCTCCAACAATCAAAATCTCTATTCTTTTACCCTTTAATTGGGAACGGGTCGGTCCATTTAGTGGGGTGGGTAAAGGGTTAATAGGAATGGGTAGCTTAAGTGGCAGTCATGTGGATCTTTTTTCCACACAGGACGCTTACGTGTTGAGCCACATGTCTTGTTTTTTTCACATCAAATGCCACGTCATGAGGTTAATGGGGCTGTCAAGTTGAAGGGTATTTGTGGTCTCTTATGTTAACGGCAGGGGTATTTTTGAGCCAAAAATGAAATGAAGGATATATTTGCTTTATTTTAAATAGTTTGAGAGCAATTTTGACCATTTTCCGTTGATATTATTACATGGTAGACATGATGTACTAATTATTTGAGGAGTCAAATTACTTCAAATTAAGATTAATAAATGAGTTTTATATGTATAGCTAAAGTGGAAAATGACACTGCAATAATCTCTGTGTAGGCACATCTTTTAATTTGGTCGTTGGCTATATTGTGTTCAAAGTTAATAAAGTAACTACTAATTTATTTATTTTAATCAAGTGCGTTCTCTTTTTGTATGTCCACTACTCAGAAAAAGGTAAGCTTTTGGAGTTTCTTTTTGTAATTAAATTTGAAAGCAAAATGCGCAAACTCAGAGTATTATTTTTTTTTCCTATATAAGCGACAAATAACTTTACTATAAAAAAAAAAAATCATTTGAGAAATTTGGTAAGCAACAAAATATTCTAGAATTTGTTGAATTTTGGGTTGATACATACCTCGGGAAAAGTAAGTTTAATAATTGATATTTCATATTGAATATGTCATCTCAATCTCTTTCAACATACCTCATATGCACCACATTCCGTAGCTCCCACCCGCCCCAAACTCCACCATATCACAGATTCATAGTATGTGTTTAGATTATATACAAATAATTTTTAAACTTACATATCAAATACAAATTATTGTATACGTGTACTTACACATGTCTCACTTAAATTTTCAAAAGTACATGTGTTCCTTGTTATATTGAGAAAAAGCTGTTTTAATCAATTGATGAAGAAAGGGACTAGTAAATATACGTTTGAAAGTGAATTAAAGCAAGTGGAGGATAATGAACACAACTTTTTTTGCTTTTTTACTTTTTTCTTTCTTTTTTGGCCCCTCAAAAAAGATTACAGGTTTGGACTTTGGAGGAGTTAGATTGATAAATATAAAGTAAAAGCCTCTCACTTTTATGCTTAATGAGGCAAAATATACCTACTCACCACTATCTTTTAATCTAGTCAAAAAAAGTGGAAATTTTGTTTCTTAACCAAGTAGTTTTCTTTATACACACACTATTACCACACGTGTTCGTTAAATCAATATTGTCTAATTATTAAACTAATTAATTTTTAGTTAAATGATTGGATAGATGATTATTTGTTTAATTCTTTAAAACTTTGAATACTGTAATGGAAAAGTTAATTAGAGGTGCAATCAAACGACATTGTGATTTAACATGCACAAGCGAATTATAAAATCAGCAGATAGATTGCTTAAAACACAACTAAATCATTAATCATTATTTTAATAATATATTATTTCTAACAATTTCTTTGAAAAAGTCTACGTATTTAGAATTTATGAAGTTAAAATATCAATAATACTACTATAAAGATGATAAAATGTTAAAATATTCTATAATTTAGTAATCTTAAATATGTTACTATTAAAATATTAAAATTTAAAACTTGTAAAAAGAAAAAGAGTGAGCGTCTGATCACCAACAGATGTCTTGCAGTGGAAGGACTTACTTAAGAAGTTTCGATTTGAACTTCGAATATTAAAAAAAAATATATATAGTGAGCGCGCGTGCGTAGTTTCTATTTTGTAAAACAACAGATAGAAGTAAACTGTATTTTAAAAAAGGAAGCAAACAGCTAAAAGCATTTCCATTATTTTCCTACTTTAGTTTTCTGTCAATACAAGTTTTGCCGGGGAAACTGAAAAAAATGGAGAAATCAAATTCCAATTCAAGTTCAACTTCAAACTCCAATCACCACCGGAATTTTCAGAAGCATAATAGCCAGTTATCAATGTCCGACACTGACTCACAGGTGAGTCAAATGGACTCCTTCCACTCACCACTCCATTTCGAATCGCAGTTGTATTTCGATGACCGTGAAACGAAATCGCTCTCTTCAAAAGCCCTGGTTTCTGTAGACAAGTACTACTCTCCACTTCGATCTCCACATAAACTTTCCTGTGAGAATTTAAGTTTACCTCCGACACCTACTCCGCCGTCGGAAGCCGGAAACAAGGATCGGAAATCTCAGGGAGTTTATTTTAGTAGGCCGGGTAGGGAGGATGTAACTAACGGAGTGACCAAAGTGGGACCGGTTCGTGGCGGTGACGTGGAAGGTGGAGAAATGGAAGGGGAGAGACCTCCGAGGACAGTGCGTTCGAAGAGGGAATTGACGCTGACCAGAGCGGCATTAGGGTTTAGGGTTTGTGAGTTTGTTTTGTGCTTGATTTCGTTCTCGGTTATGGCAGCTGATAAAACTGCAGGTTGGAGTGGTGACTCTTTTGATCGATACAAAGAGTACAGGTATTGTGTTGCTGTGAATGCTATTGGATTTGCGTATTCTGTATTTCAAGTGTTTGATCTGATTTACAATTTAGCAAGTCGGAAACACTTCCTCTCTCACTACACGCGATATCATTTTGATTTCCTAATGGATCAGATATTGGCTTATCTGATTATGTCAGCATCTTCTTCAGCTGCAACGAGGGCATATGACTGGATATCAAATTGGGGAAAGGATGAGTTTACAGAGATGGCATCTGCATCTATTGGGGTGTCCTTCCTGGCTTTTATAGCCTTTGCATTTAGCTCTCTCATTTCAGGTTACAACTTCTGCAACAGAAACGCCTCATGATGCATCAATGAGTTTGTATCCATTTATTCGTTGAGTATATTTGAGAATCGCCACATAAAATCATATTTCTAGCTTGAGCAGCTGTACAGAAGTAGTGAATAGATTCAACTATATAACTTTTCCTTCCTACTACAAGTAAATAATATGTGCAAATGTAGTCTCTTGGAGTATGCATAAAATGTAAGCAAAAAAAGAAATGAACCAGAACCTAATAGCGATTAGCTATTGTTTCATCCAAAAAGAAATTTCTTTTTCCGTGGCAGCGACTTGTCAAAAAAAAATTTAACAAATGTTGCAGGGGCAGACCAAATGTTGGACCAAAATGGCTGCCTTTATTAACTTTTTTAAGGAAAAGTAAATAGCTGCTATAGCGATTTCAATTTTATTTTATTTTTGTAAAAAAAATGCTGCACTGACAGCTATGTTAAAAAAAAAAAATCACGGTATTATTTTGTCAGAAGAAAGTCGCTCCATCAGGAGCGATTTTACCCTTTTGATTAAAAATAATTGATATGCCATTTTTGAACTTTTGACAAGTTTTTTTGCCCTTTTGACTTCAGACTCTTTATCATTCCTCCACCGATAGCACGAATTAACTGATTGATTGTCATGTTTTAATTTATTCTTTTGCGAATGCAGGTCGACCCAAAATATTGGTCCATGCAATATTTCTATGATATTGTTAAGCGACTTGCGCCGAAAAATATTTTTACCTCCTTTTGGAACTGATCTTGTTAACATACTCTGCGCAAATTTAGATTAGTGAGTTTCAATACGCGTACTAGACATTAAATAAATAATAATAATAAATATAGCAATGACTTTGGGTTCATCTTGTCTAATATTGGATCTTATAGTTAGCAGAATTCTCCATTTCATTGCAATCTTAAATATAAAAATTAAATATCTTTCTTTAATTAATCAAAATCAATATCAAGCCAAATATCTTTCATTTTTATATAATATAGTGAATATAGAATCCATAACATATCGTATTCTTCATGTCACCCATTATTTTCTACCACATAATTTTAAATAAAGTTGTAACATAATAATCCTCTTAAGAAATGTATGGAAGTTTATTCAATTGTAGAATAACCATTGATTGATATTCACAATATTATACGTAGACATAATTAATAGTAGTAACATAATTATTATTTTTTAGCATCAATGCAATTTGGGAGCTTATCGATTTTTATTTTTTTATGGAAATAAATACTAGGAATTAGGAAACAATATTTTTTTTAGGTATTTAACGACCAGACGCCGTCAAATTGGTCAGTCTCCGTTAAAATGCCCTCCATAGGGCCGTCTCAATTTTCACTGATAAAGAATGGCACTGTATCGCCGCCTTTCTCGGAATCGCCATGTCTTCCGTCGGCACTCTATCGCTGCTCTGTATTCCTCCGGCGACCTAAAGAACCCTAGCTCAACTGTTCTTTATTCTCCGTTAATTAACCCCTTTCAGTTTTCTTCTGATGATCATAATCACACCCTCAATTCTAGAAAATTGTTGACATTTTACCATCCACATTCTTCAAGAATTGAACTTTCAGGATTCCGCCAAGTTCTTCACTTTTCAACCTTAGCTAATTCGGAAGAGAAGAAGAAGAATGAGCAACAAAAGCCTTCTTGGGTTGATACTTATTTGCCCCAAAAAATTAGACCTTATGCCCATCTTGCCCGACTTGATAAGCCTATTGGCACCTGGTTGCTCGCTTGGCCTTGCATGTGGTAACTCATTATTATACTCTTTATCATTGTGTTTGTGTGTGTGTGTTTTCATTTATTATACTTTTTAAGGATTTATATGTAGGTCTATTGCTTTGGCTGCTCCACCTGGGAGCCTCCCTGATGTGAAAATGATGACACTATTTGGTTGCGGGGCTTTACTTTTGCGAGGTGCTGGATGTACTGTTAACGATCTTCTTGATCGAGATATTGATACTAAGGTGATTGGGCTTTCCCTTGCACTTTTGGTAGAATTTATAGTCGAGCTACATACTTGTATATCCCCAAAGATGAACACTTTTATTGCTCTTCTTCCATTTTCTTGTTGGCTAATTTATGTGGTAAACCCCAAGTGATTGCTATAAGTATTTTAGAGTTCCACAAGAAAAGGGAACTCATTATGCTGTATCGATATCTAGAATGTTTTGAATAGGTGAGTGGTTGTCCATAGATATTGCCTAGATAGGTAAAAGTTGGACTTCAGAGTGAGGAATTTGTTTACTGAATGAAGGTGATGCCTCATTCAGTACCATCTTGCTCATGGGTGAGAGAGCGATGGAATTAATGGGAGGGAAAAATGCTAGTCTTTCCTTCATATTCTGGTATTTCATTGCAAAATGGTGCGGCTTTTATTTAGTTTGACTTGCTTCTTCTGTGATCCTTACTGCTCAATTGGGTAGCAATGTGATTTGTTTGCTTAAAGTTGATAGCTTATGTCTCTTTTATTTTCTTACCCTCGTTATTCATTTGTGATCTTCTCTAAATTTATAGTTTAATAATTCTTGACTGCTGATACTGATATAGTATACTGCTTGAATTCCTGATTCTCTTCTCAACCACGGTATAATCATGTCTTACCAATCTTCTGAAAGCTGGTTTACCTTTGAGAATTTGCATAACAAGTTGGTCTTTTATCTTGCTTTTTGGTGCATTTGAGAGCTTTATGCGGTGCAGGTGGAAAGAACAAGGTCGAGGCCAGTTGCTAGTGGTGTCTTGACACCCTTTCAGGGGCTCACTTTTCTTGGGTTCCAATTGCTATTAGGTCTTGGGATTCTTTTGCAATTGAATAATTATAGGTAGGTTTCTTTTCTTCTGGACATAATTTTGTTTTCCCCCAAATTTCCCCTTGCAAAGAAAGCTTTTTGCTTAATCTATTTGAGAGTGTTTAGATTGATTGGCTCATTCCTGTTGGTTAGCTGATCTAGAGAATGGCTATCTGATAGACATTTATATGATTTCCTTTCATCTCCTGCTTTATAGAGAGGTTAGCGTAGTTCCCTTCATAAGCATGAAGTCAGAAAATTGTCATTTACTGCACAATTCCCAAGACCAATGTGAAAAAATCAGTTCATTGTTAAATTCTCTTACTTCAGACTTCAATTCTATACTTCAATCCATAATGAGAGCATCAGTTTTGTTCTGGTAAAACCCAGGTATGGGAAGTGGAGTAATTTTCACAAGTTACAGACATATGGGACTAAAGACATGGATTTTGTTGGAATCCTCATTTGGATTACATATGGGTCTAAAGACCGCGCATTTATGGGAATCTCCATTTGAATTACATATGATTTATCACTTTGTCTGGTACTATGCTTAAATTTGCATGGACAGTTTATTTTTAACATACCAATATTTGGAGAACTAGACATTCGTGATAATATTTGATTTTTTTCTTGCATTTCAACGAAGAAAAAGTTTTTTCTTATGTGACATTTTTACATTATTAGTTATTCATTTCTATTCCTGCAGCCGCATTTTGGGTGCTTCATCCCTGTTGCTGGTCTTCTCATACCCCCTCATGAAGAGGTTTACATTTTGGGTAATATATCCGAATCTTCATGCTGCATCTCTCAAATCAGTCTATCTGTACTCTCTCTCGCTCTCCCTGCCCTCAACTCCAAAGGGTATAACCCTTCTCAGCTTCTGTGGATCTTTTGCAAACTGTTCGGTTAGGATGGTGATGTCTATATCTGTTGGTGCAGCCTCAAGCCTTTCTTGGTTTAACTTTCAACTGGGGAGCTTTGTTAGGTTGGGCTGCGATTAAAGGAAGTATTGATCCTTCAGTTGTGCTTCCTCTATATGCGTCCGGTGTGTTTTGGACGCTTGTATATGACACAATATATGCACATCAGGTATGTATTGATCATTTGAAATTAGCTGCCATCTCTTATAGTAAATGGAGTTTGAGTATTCTAGCAGAATAAATACCAACATGAATATGACATATTGGGCTAATAATATGGTAAAGAAGTTTTACGCTAGTATAGGACCCTGCACCTTCAAGCATGTTTTCTTGAGACATGCACACTATTTCGGTGTCGTCATCAAGGTTCTAGGGCATATTTTTCCTTGCCAATGAGCCTCTTCGGAAGAGGCGACACTAAACAATTGATATTTCACTTTATTTTATTTTATTTTCAATTTCCTTGGTCATATATTTGTCATTCATGCTTATAATTATTAGTCTTGGACTAAACATATATATTTGTATTTTTGCTCTCTTTGTGCCTCTTTTTCATTGAAGCCCACATTTTATTTGTGCTTAAAGCCCCAATGGACCTAAGTCCTTTTTTTTTTGTGCTTTTTGCTTTTTATAAGACTGATATTAACACAAACGCCTGCCTTTGCCATAAAATATAGATGTCACAAAAATGTTTAATTAAATGAAAGAAAAGACTCATGTTGATTAGACCTTTTAGACTTGGGTTCTCAGTGTCATAATTTTCCTTGTGCCACAAGTCTGAATGTTTTCTTATATATCAGATGCACCTGTCTGGATTTTTTTTCCGTATTAAACTAGTATGAGATACTTATAATTCATGTGAAAGCAGCTCTAGTCAATATTTTAGTAACTGTCATCCAGGATAAAGAAGATGATCTCAAAGTGGGTGTCAAATCTACAGCCTTAAGATTTGGAGATTCCACAAAAGAATGGATCAGTGGGTTTGGATTGGCATGCATCAGCAGTCTTGCTCTTTCCGGATTTAATGCTGATATAGGTAACTATTTCCATTCTCTAATTTAATTAACTACAATGGTCTTGCGGCTATCATTTTTCTTGTTACTTATTTGCCGCAATTTCTTTTAGTTTAATTTTGCTCATCTCTTCTTTGTCTGGAGCAGGATGGCCATTCTACGCCTTTTTGACAGCTGCTTCTGGCCAATTGGCTTGGCAAATTTGGACTGTTGATCTGTCATCTCGTGCAGATTGCAACAGAAAGTATGTATCCAATAGTAACCAGAGACATGATTACATTTCATTTACAGAATGAATTTACACTTAACTGTGGCTTACTGCTACTTGTCAACTACTATGAGCTTGAAACACCTGACGTGCTGACAATTAATCTGATTTAGTCATCAGTGGCAGAGTTGATTTTTAACAAGTATCACAAGCAATTCACATATAGCACCCAAAGAAGTTCAAATGAACCTATGAATTGATTCATGTTACTGATAATGTTTAGTCTTCTAAACTTTCACTGTTTAAATTTATTGTGCTTTGTATGTAGATTTGTTTCCAACAAATGGTTTGGTGCGTTTATCTTTGGTGGAATTCTATTTGGACGAGTATTGTGACAATAGTATGCGGTAACAATGTTTTTTCTTCTTTAACCTTTTGTTCATTGTGAATCTCAATGCCATTGGTCGGCAAGTATTTGGAGTTCTTCCCAAAGAAATATTCAGAAATGTATGCTAAGTCATTTTTGGTTATTATTCAGCTGCAGATAAAGAACAAGTCTTACCAATTGAACTGGCAGGAGCAGGTAAGTTATGTTTTTTTTTTGTTATATTAGAGCTTTTTGCCTTTTGGTATTAGAATAACTAAATGGAGATGATCACATCTGATTGTATTACTAGTAGCATAAAGGGGATGAAATAAAAGGTTGCACAAGGATAGTTTATCCATGTACACATATGACTCCAAGCGCATTTGGTTTGTAATTGTGACACCATAGTGATTGGAAGTGTTAAAAGTGAACTAGGTAAACCTAAAGTAACACTGGGAAAGTTGTCTCAAAACTAGAATCTCACGAAATCTGTAGCAAAGAGTGCCACACAAGTAAAAGTAAAATATATTTTAAGTGATATCAACTAATTGGGAGTAAGACTTAGTCATGCTGCTACACTTATAGGTGTCCATATTTAGAGGAGTCTTTTAAGTTTGTTTAAATGATTTGTTGGTAAGTAGAATATTCATATGACCTGCCCTTAATTTTGTCTCAAAAGACAATTCTTTGAGATTGGAGCGAAACGAGTTCAATGAAAACCTTGGAGGGTTCAAATTCCAAGATAGAGAAAAAGGTAGGTAATTTCTGTCAATCTTCCTAAGCCCTAGTGGGCATAGTTATCCTCATACCTCCCCCAACCACCTGGCAACGTTCTTATTTGCATTTGTTAATGATCTATTGCTAGGAATTCTGGGGACACTAGGTTTTATTTTTTTATTCCTTCCCACCCCCACACACCCTGGATTAAATGAACTTTCTTGGTTGTAAAGATTGACTACTTTTTTTTTTTTTGTAACGACCCTTGAGAGATCAGGGGCTGAGCAACAACCCCAATGCCTTAACATAAATTAACAAAACAAATATACAAGAGGGGGGCATAAACCTTATCTCTGATCCTATGATGGTTTGTTTAAAACAAATATACAAGAGGGGGACATAAACCTTATCTTACCATCATAGGATCAGAGATAAGGTTTATGTCCCCCTCGTGTATATTTTTGTTTTATTTATGTTAAGGCCTGGGGTGTTGCTCAGCCCCTGACCCCCTCAAGGGTCGTTAATTTTTTTTTGACTATTTGTACACAAGTGTGAGAGGGGTGTGATGCCATGGTCATGTTGTACATAGGCACTACTGTGAAAGATTTGTATTCCCCCCTCCCAAGTGCCTAATTTCTAATTCAAGTATTCTTTAACTAGTGTACGATGGGGAGCTCAATGTTGGAGCTTGCAGCAAATTTCAAGTGGGGTGACCAAATTTTTTGTTCCTTGCAGCATCCAAAGCTGTATCTGGGGGCTGCACTAGAAGCATGTGCAGGATTTGTGACCGATCCCATTTGTTTGGAGATACGGTAAAAGTTTTCTCCTAGGGGTGCAGACATACAACTTTTTCTTTTCCTTTTTCGTCCAAGCCATCGTGATATATAGGTGTATGTGAAAGATAGAAGATTATAGCTTTCTCTATAGAACAATTCACTGGAGACTTCTCTAAGAAATCTCTAATATCAGCTCGCAGTTGTTGTAGCTTCTTGCCCGTTGTTCGGGAATATTTTTTTTTGCTGAACTATTCATTGAAGACTCTCCCTCCACTCTCCTGGGGGGTTTGAAGATGTATCTCTAACTTGTAATGTGTTCTCTAAATAGGTGGTGTTTACTAATAATATTTGAAATTGGGAGCAGCTGAGTGTAATAACTGTGATATATAATAAAGGTCATTGCATTTGTTAGTATGATTGGCAAAAAAACATGTTGGTTAGTGTGGCAAAGGTTACTGGGCTTTAAACATGCAACTGGACTCATAATGACCAACAACATAATCTTTGATGTTATCCCGTAATAGGGTAAAATTAAGGCGGTACTTTGTTCTTGTTAGCAAGGAGAATTAAGGGTATGTTTCGATATATAAGTAAAAAATATTATCTCAAATAATCTAGATAAATAACATGGAAGGTGAGTGTGAGAGTGGGACAACGGAGAAAATGTTTTTTTCTTCTTGACCGTTTTCCTCCGTACCAAACACACCCTAAGTAACCAAATTTTAGGATTCATTTAAATTATTAGATTCAGTCTTCTAGTAGTTGGCTTTGACATCATGATGCGACTATTCATTGGTACTACGCAAACTTACATACTTGCAATAACCAAATGATAATTCTTACACTTGTCTATAATCTGAATTTATTACATACCGTATTAATTCATGAACAACTGATCTATGACAAACAGTATCACTCACTGGATTGAATTTGAACATGTCAAAATGAACTGAATCAATAACGGAAAGTTATTTCTCAATTCCATACAAAAATTAATCACTAATTGAGATAGGATCGATAATCATAATTAACTCAACCTGTTCAACTCTTATAAAATATCCTAATGTTGTGGAATGAAGTTTACAAGATTTTTTTTTTAAAGAATAACTTGAAAGGAATACAACGTTACTAAGGAACTGATATTTGTAAGACCATGTATACAACAAAGACACATGTGATGTCCATCGTCACCCATGTTACTTCATTTATTTGAGCTATACGTGACAACAACATTAATTATTCTAGTACCTAACAACCAATAAGTAAATAGTACTAATATAACATGTTAATCATCTTTTTAACATACTAATTTGCCAAATGTTGTTGTTGTTGAACCAACTTGTTAAGCCTAAACCTATGTTAAGTCTCTATTGTCTACCTAATTAAGTCAATTATTTCGACTTAATTACTTTCTAAGAATATCTCCTTAATTATAATATGTCCTTATCCATTGAATTTTAGTAAGCAAGAATAGCTTAGTGGTTTAGAATACAATACACGTTAGAGGCTAAATGCAGAAAAGTTAGAATAATTTAGTGGATTTGGACAACAAAGATGTGAAATTTGATGTCTATGAATATTTGAAATATTGAGGTGAAAAATAAAGAAAAACCTAAAATTAGAAGGAATAAAAAAAATACTACGTCATTCTTTCCATCTGTCCTAGCTTTAGTAGACATAGTTATCTAGTGAGAGGTTATTCCGTAAAATTAGTCGAGATGCATGAAAGCTAGCACGGACACTATATCAAAAAAATTTGTTTTAGAAAAAACATTATTCAACCCAAAGTTCCAGTAAAGTGAAAAATGTTTTGACAATTCTACTTTTCTGATAATTTTGCAAGTATTATTGTGTGTCTTATTATTTTGTGAGTATTATTGAGCAAAGGGGAATTTTAGAGCAGTAAAGTTATCTCCAGATTTATAGGTTGAGCCGTAAAATCAATTATCAATACTTGTATTAAAATAAATTGTCTATATCACAATTTCATAATCTTGTCATGAATTATATATAAATATGAGATGCTTTAATTAACCTGAGAATTTATAATTTTTTTCCTTCATATTATATAGTATAATATTTGATTTTCTAACGGTTTCGGTGCATGTGATACTGTCCGATTTTGCGCGCGCATGTTGGGCTATATCAACTCAAGTACAGTATAATATAGTGCATTAGTCTGATATTATTCGATTTGAATAAAATTCGTACGATTTCTTTCAAAGATTTTACATCATTAATCGAGAGTATTTTAACGTTGTATAAGTAACTTTCAAGCTAATTCTATTAATTAAAATAATAAAATATCATTCATGTATCCATTAATAATTCCATTTGAATTAGGTTTTGTGTAACCTATCTCGTCCATCAGTTGGATTTTATGTATTATCGATTTTCGGTTTTAAATACGTTAAATTAATGACAAATCAATAAGATATTCTTTATTGATTTTTGGCTATTAACGGTTCGATTCAATATGAAAATGTTCATAAAATAAATATATGATTTGTCACTAGTGGCGTAGTCAGAAATTTCATAAACGGTGTCCAAGATTTGCATAGGTAAATAAATATAATTTGACGATGGGTGCACTAAAATTTTGAAATCCAACTACTTAACATTAACAATTATTTTTTTAATTAAAGTATATTAGAATTTTTAAAATCAATCCACGTAAAATTTAGCTTGAATTTTCATATTTATTTAATAGGAAGCGAATGAAAAAGAAAAATGAGAAAGAGAAATTCACCAACCTTTGGTGACTTAACAACAAGATATGAAAATTAAAGAGTAAAATCAAACGATTTTTTTCTAAAAAGAAATTCTATACAGAGCCTTTTCCACTTTTAGTATCTTTATAGAAAAAAATTTAGAATTTGCTTATTAAATTTAAATTAAATAATTTACTTTTAAATTTTATTTAAAATTTTAGTGAAAAGAAAAAATGATTAAAATTTATTATTTACCATGCTTTTTGTTATTCATAGATAATATAAGTTTTGAATTATTGAAAAAATAAAATATTTAGTAACGATTATTAGGTCTCTAATTAAGATTTTAAATAGATAATATTAATTTTGAATTATTGAAAACATAATTAATTTATTAACTATAATTAGAAATTAATTAGGAGCTTTTTAAAAATGTAAAAACAAATGCAACACTTCGCGTCTGACAAAGATATCACTGCGCTAAAAATCTTTAGTGTACTTAATAATGTCCAAAATATGTTATTTAACATTTTAAAATATAATTTTACTTATATATACGATGTAATTTTCCGACGAAGGGTGTCCACTGGGCATAGTGTACCTCTGCCCCTGTTTGTCACTTTCTCTAACAATTTGGCGCGATACAATGAGACAAACAAATCAATTCTAAATGCTTTGATATATATATTGAAACAAGAAATATAATGAGAAACTGCATCAATAAGGGTAGATGTATGTACTATGAAGACTACAATTACATGTTACAATCAAAACATAATAGGAAATTTTTATGTGAAGTAAAAGTATTCTGACGTGTGAAGTGTGTAGACTGTAGTATAGAGTGCTCATATAAAGTCAAATTATGTTAAATTATTAATATTTAATATTTATAAAGGGTATAACAATAAATTACTATTGTCTTAATGGGTTATCGGTTTACTCAATACTAAAAATTGATATCAAACCAATAACCCAATATTTTTTTTTTATAAAACCATTAAACATTCATTAATTCAATAACATTCTTTTCAATTCAATTTTTACGAGTCTTCCTTTAATATTAAATTTCACGTGAAATATTACTAATTTATCACAATTTAATTTCTCGAGTCTTCCTCTCGTATTAATTATCAATATAATAAAATATAAAAATTTGAAATCACACAAATCACTCACTTTATGTCATAAATTCATCTCCGTTAAAATTTACTAATAAAGAAAAAAAGATGGAGCGCCATACCAAGAGCACATGGCGGTAAATGCACGTGACATTCTATCATCAAGCCATGTTGCTGCAACATTCAAAAACTTGGAACTACGTGAATACTTCTTCCACGGATTTTCGAAGCACCGATTCATTCAAACTCAATATTTTTAACATAAAAATATAAATTTAGATATAACGATCAGTTAAGAAATACACTCATAATTTCATTTATGTCCCACCATGCTACTCTATTTTAGTCCCAACCACCAATATTTCATTTCTGATTCCACTTAAATGTAATTAATCCCTTAATCACAAGATTTAATTAGAAAGGACAAATAAATATTGTAAGGCCATATGGCTGTTATATAACCAGACAAAACCACCAGGCCGTACCTTTACCGTATTCATCTACTCACATGGTTTGTCCCAACTGTTTTATTTTTTCTCTGCAAATTGTTATGCGTGTGGGGTTCTTAATTAACACTTGCTTAATATTAAACCATTAATTAATTAAGCTAATTAACCCTCTTTTTGGTTAACTGACAAATAACTCTTATCCCTATGCCAGATTAATTTAATATCGAGAGTTAAATTGGACAATAAAGTACATAACCAGTACATTTAGGAGGATCTGGCCGTACGATTCTTCATCTAATAAAAGGGATTAATTAGTTAATTAATTATTGATTATACAGATAATTATACGGACATGAATTCGGAAATCGGATATGACACTTGGTCCGCTTCGCTGGAATACAGATCATTGATGAAAAATCTTTATATTATGTCGAACTATAATATTTTTTTAATTTTATAAAATTAAAATTGCTATGTGTAGAGTTATTTGTAACTTATTAATTGTTAATAAATAATAATATATAAATGGTCAATCAAATCAAAAAAATCATTATTGATCTTCTTATGTGGATAAAATTCAACCTAGAAAAATCTTGACGCATTATGTTAAATTAGTTAAATAAGTTTAATTTTTTTGTGCTCTCTAACTGTTTAAGATGAGTCGATCATCATTTTAACATGGTATCAGAACAGACACAGATCTTGAGATCGAAACAAAATCATAAAAACTAATTAATTATGAATTTGATTATAAGATTCGATGCTAATGACACATTAAATTCCACGATAAGTCCAAAACTATCACGATAAATCAATCATTAAGTGCTTGACAATTTGTTTAATCCTCTACTTTCCATAAAGCTAATAATCTTAATCAAGAATGTTCTAGTCATTAAATCACTTTAATTTCCTTAGTGCCTTTTTACTATAGTAGATAAGTTTCACAAAGCAAATTATTCAAAGAAGGGAGAAAAAAAAATTATTTAAAGGCGGGGAAAAGAATAATCACGGATCAATATCCATATATATGAAGATTGAAGTGGAAATTAAGAGTGTGTTTGGTATGAAGGAAAATGTTTTCTAATTTTCTCATGTTTGGTTGGGACAAAATCTTGGAAAATGTTTTTTAAATCAACTCATTTTCCTCAAAATTAAGGAAAATGACTTCCCTTCAAAAATTAAGGAAAACATTTTTCAAACTCTCCTCCAATTTCAAATTACATTTTTTGGGGGGGAAAAACGTCAATTTAAAAAAAATTATTTTTAATTTCAAAATTTTATTTTTTCATTTGATCCCTAACCCCCCTCCACCCACCCATCCTCCGGCCAGCCTCCCCAACCCCAACCCCAACCCAAAAAAATTAATTTTGTTTTTTAAAAATACTATCAACTTTAATTTTTTATTTTTTCACTCCTACCCCTCCCCCTGCCCCATCCACTACCCCCTCCCTCACCCCACCCCCACCACCACCCCAAAAAAAAAAAAATTATTTTTAAAAAATATTTTTAATTTCATAAATTATTTTTTACTCTAGTAAAAATAAAAGATGTCTCTCAAAAAGATTTCCGGAAAATATTTTCTATTCACCAACCAAACATGAGAAAAAAAGTCCAAAATCTACTTGTTTTCCAGGAAAACATTTTCTAGAAAAATATTTTCCATGAAAAACATTTTCCTCCATACCAAACACACCCTAAGAATCAATTTTGTTATCTTCCTTTTTATAATGATGCTAAATAATGTTCAAGTAAAAATTGGTCTACTTTCTAATTACATTGTCGATGGTTAACTATACACTAATATTATTATTTGTGTGGCATCATATTTTTGTGTTTGGCTAATCGGCTTGTAATTAAGGCATTTTTTGGATGGACTTTTGCTTGTTATTTTTAATAATTTAATAAAATAATATTGAACATGGGTTAATACTTTACTATAAATATTATAATAAAGTATTTATATTAATCATTGTTTTTTCAGAAAAACATACCGAGCCTAAAATAAATAAACAAAAGTGAACGACGAGGATAAATGTAAATTAATATTTATTAGTTTTTAAAGTGATTTTTTTATTGTTGGTTTAGAAAAGAATAACTTATTTTTTTAATAATATTTTATTTCAGAAGGATGCAGAACATAAAATATAACGATATTTTGATACATTTGATATAATTTTAATTTATGAGCACACAATTTAAAAGTTTTTTATTGCGAAAAGTAAGTAATTACGTGACTTAAGATAACATAATGGCTAAAAGTTCCTACTATTTAAATTAGTTACAAAAAATCTCTTTTTCCTTTCATCTCTTAACATCCGAATACATCTTTTCATCTCTATCAAATACATTACATCTTCGTTGTGTATATGTTATTATTAATACATTATTTCAATTGTTAAACCTAATTTAAATGAATCTGATTTATAATTGTGAACTAATACATAATTAACATATCATTTGTTGTATATCAAATAAAGAACAATATGTTTACAGATTTTAAAGAATTCGTGATTATTGTAATTTGAAAAACTTTTTGACTATAATGTGGCACACAATAGAGTATTGTTGAGTAGTTTGAATAGTATTTAGGGTGAATTAAGTGATTTAATAAATCGTGAAAAGGTGTGCTAGCTAGTACTGTGAAGAAGAGAGTTGGACCGTATACGGAAGAAGCATACGGCACTCTCCGACATAACTGCTCTCCAGCCCCATAACACTGGGTGGGCCCCACTAACAGAACCAGATCCATCTTCACTCCGTCTCTTCGCATCTTTACCATTTTATCCATGCTTCAATTGAACTCCATTTCTTTCTTGTTTTTCTATATATATTATAAATGGAATAATTTCTCTTTCTTTTTATTATTGTTCAAGGAATATTATCTATTTTACTTACTTGACAAACAATGAAAGAAAATTTGTGACGCAACGGGGGAATATTACAGACGGAATAATGACAAACGGAGGGAAAATTCTGAGTGAATTTATTTTTCGTCATTTGAAAGGGAGAGAGATGGTATAAAAGGTATAATGAGGGGTAAAATGGGGAAAAAGAATATTATAGCGGTCACAATCAGGAAAACCCGAAATGTCTCCTCATAAGTGGATCTTCCCACGTTATGAATGTTGCTGCTCTTGTATTCTAGTAATATACCCACTGCTTTTGCTTTCTCAACACACACACACACAAATCAAACACCGCCATCTCCGCCGTTAATCTTCGCCGCTCCGCCATTTTCACCACCGCTCTCTTCATCAACCTCCAACTCTTTCTCATTCCTCATTTATCACCTTTTTTTTTTCCAGCTTCCTGCTCAACTCACTCCTTCAAAGTACAGAAAGTTAAGCTCATTTTTCCACACTTCGAACTGTTGTATTTTTCGCTGAAAGCACTTACTTTACTATTCTTCTCAATTTCCATTCCAACAAATGTACACTTGATTTTTGGAAGAGAGGAAAAAATAAACTAGTTAATTACTAATTAGAAAATTCTGACACATAATAAAAATGTAGTAACTCTTATTTTTTGGAATGTACCTTATTTTTAATTAATTTATTAAAATTTAGGAGAATCTGTAACGGCGGTTGAGTATTTTATATACGAAGAGTTTTTTTTTTCTGGTTTGAGGCGGAGAACTTGATGGTTTAGTATGAAGAATTTGAATTGGTTTAAGCAAATAGCGAATAATGGGAAATTAGAGAGGCGACTTTCATTGGGTGAGTACAAGAGAGCAGCGTCATGGTCCAAGTATATAGTATCATCAGGGGCGGCGATAAAGGGAGAAGGAGAGGAGGAATGGAGTGCCGATATGTCGCAGCTGTATATCGGGAACAAATTTGCTTCAGGAAGGCATAGTAGGATTTACAGGGGAATTTACAAGCACAGGGAAGTGGCTATTAAGCTTATTAGCCAACCTGAAGAAGATGGAGATTTGGCTACTTTTCTCGAGAAGCAGTTTACTTCTGAAGTTGCTTTGTTGCTTCGGTTAAAGCATCCAAATATCATCACTTTTATTGCAGCATGTAAGAAACCACCAGTGTTTTGCATTATCACCGAGTACGTACCTGGAGGCTCCCTTAGAAAGTACCTCCATCAGCAGGAGCCGTACTCCGTCCCTCTCAATCTTGTTGTGAAATTGGCCCTTGACATTGCACATGGGATGCAGTATCTTCATGCCGAAGGGATACTTCACAGAGATCTGAAGTCGGAAAATCTACTCCTTGATGAGGATATGTGTGTGAAAGTTGCAGATTTCGGGATATCATGTTTAGAATCTCAATGTGGTAGCGCAAAGGGGTTCACCGGTACATACCGGTGGATGGCGCCAGAAATGATCAAGGAAAAGAACCACACAAAGAAGGTTGATGTGTATAGTTTCGGTATTGTCCTATGGGAACTTTTGACTGCATTGACACCATTTGATGACATGACCCCCGAGCAGGCAGCGTTTGCAGTCTGCCAAAAGAAAGCAAGACCACCAATACCTGCTGCATGTCCATCAGCAGTTCGGAAACTCATTAAACGGTGCTGGGCAAACAATCCTCACAAGAGGCCACATTTCGAGGAGATCGTAACTGTTCTTGAAAGTTATGCAGAGGCGCTTGAGCAGGATCCTGATTTTTTCCAATCCTACCAGCCCCCTCGGAATTTTACCTTATCGCAATGCTTGCCTAAGTGCAACAGATCAGATTCTGCTGAGGCATAGGAAATTCCAGAATATGTATCTTATTATGTTATATCCTGGGTGACCAAAATTATCCCCAATCCCAATCTGAAGTGTATCATATTTTTTCTTAAGTTCTCACTTCTCTGTAGTAGTTATGCTATTGTGTTGTAAACTAAGTTACTGTTTGAATATTTGCTTGAAACTTGGATCAGGAAAAAACAAGGAGAATCCTGTTTGTACTATGAAAAATTGTGTTTGCAACTCACACCTTTGTTCTTTTTCTGATGCCGTGATGGTGATGCAACCGTCACTACCAACATACTCAGTATAATTCTACATTGTTTTCGGCTTAAATATCAGACATTATTTATTTTTCTAATAATAGTTACTTAGGTATAGTAAATTGAAAATCGACGTTATAAACTATCGTTTTGTTATTCCCTTGTCCCAAAAAGAATTGGATCATTGTTATTTCTTTGGAATCTTATTAACATTTTCGTTATAACGTTTAAATATAAATAATTTTGCTTATAAAAAATTTTCTATGTAGTTTTTGAAAGTGAATCTTAGTTATTAGTTCTATATCTGGTTCTATAAATACTAGTACTAACCTTTGGGACTTGGGTTGTTAGAATTATGTTTGTTAGTAATTGCATACTTAAAATATTATATTAGTTATATTTAAGGAAACTATACAACAAAGACAGTTTGGCCGAGTGGTCTAAGGCGCCAGATTTAGGCTCTGGTCCGAAAGGGCGTGGGTTCAAATCCCACAGCTGTCATATTTTTTAATTTTATTTTGCGTCAAACTAAGTAATCCTGTTACATGTTTAATTTTATTTTGATGTAATATCCACTTCTAATTTTATTTTATTTTTCTGCAATGTCCACAAATTATCAAACTAGTAATTCTGTTATATTCATAGTTTTTCGATATACTCAATAAAATGATTATGGTCGCACAAATAATAGCCTCAAAGAATTTTATTTTTATTTACTAGTAATTCTGTTACATTCATAGTTTTTCAATATACTCAATAAAATGGTTATGATCGCGCAAATAATAGCCTCAAAGAATTTTATTTTTATTTTTTTGTAATGTCCACAAATTAAGTAATTCTTTTAGGTTGACAATTTTCCTATATGCTGAACGGTTTTGCAAATAATAGCCTCAAAGCATGTGTAGGTAGAGGTTGATAGTTTTTCGATATGCTCAATGAAATGGTCTCGCAAACAATAGCCTCAGAGGATATGTAGGTAGATGTTGCCTAGTAAAATCGATAGTAATAAATTGTGTGAGATAAAGTAACGATATAAAGTTCAGATTCAAGCAAGAGCCCATATGAATGAGGAGAAAATATAATAAATTCAAACTTTCGGGAAAGGAGATTGTTCATTTGTCACAAATTTTCACAGAATGCACTTCTAATATTTTAATTCGTTTATGTAGTTTTATGTGAAGAAGAGAAAATCCCAATGTTCAACTAGTTTCTCACAAACAAATTAAAAAGTAAAACAAAACATATATCCAAAAAAGTAGGTTAGGGTTGAATAGCATTTTAGACGATGACGGGTGACCAACGAAGGTTGTAATGAAATAGTAAATAGTCCTTTATCTTTAATTAACGAATTTAAATTTAATCGAATTTTAATGTGGATATCAGATATCCGATTGAGAAAGAAAAAGATGAAGGCTGGTGAGCTGTCACAATGTGTAAATTTGGATGGAGACTATAGGGGTCCGGGCCTTATCCTTACAGCCCAACTCCATTGCAGTGTAGAGTGTCGGGGCCTATCCTAATAATGGATTATTTCCTATAAATCTAACTTAATTAAACTGATTTATCATTTGTTCCTTTTGATTTTTTCTAATTATTTACTTACCAATCTAAAATAATAAAATTCCTTTTAATGCCTATATCCCCATTTACCAATCAAAAACAAAATAAATTATGGCGCGATAATAGATCCTTCTGATTCAATTCTTTTCCGAATTCGGCGCATAGCAGTGCACATGGTTGCCCATTTAATTTATGCATGCCATAAAAGTTATTTAGATTTATTTTTTTTAAAAAAAAAAAGGTGACTTGAAAGAGTAATTTTATTTTATTTTAAAAAATATATATATATATATATATACTATTACAGTATATTAATTGAACACATATATAAATACGTATGTGTGGGTTTATTTGACTCAAAGAGACTCGTGTTGGAATAATTCTAGTAATTTACGCCATATAATTACTATAAGGGGTCGTTTGGTGAATGTGTAAGTATAATGAAAAATATAGTGTATTAGTAATGCATGCATTAGTAGTGCTTGCATTAGTAATGCTTGCATTAGTTATGCCTGCATTATTTCTTATACACTGTTTGGTTTAATGTATTAGAAAAAACAAATCTTGCATAATTTCTATTTAAAAATGTATGTTTACAAAAACACCCTTCACACTTTATTTTTTGTACACTTCATTTGCAACAAGGTTCTTTGCTAAAACATCAAAAAAGATTTCTTTATTAAAACATCATTTAACTTCTCTTATTTATTTTTTTCAAATATAAAATTAAATAATTGTTACTACTGCGTTAAAATATTTTGTAAAAAGTTAGAAAAGAATTTTTTTATCAAACTAATCGTCACACTAGTAAATATTTTTTATTAAATTATATTGAATAACAAGGGAAATATCAGCAGCATTCAATATGAGAGAGTCCAATGATGAAGACACGTAAAACTCTACCGGATCATAAAGCTCAGCTTGTCGAATTGAACAAATTCAAATTATTTACCACCCATGAGAAATCTTTACTTATCTGATTAAGTTTTTTTTTAATCGCCTTGGTGTTCAGGTCAGTTTACACACACCACAACTAATTTTATGAGATATTTGTCATCTCTCAAAAATAATAGGTTAAGAGATGTAAAATAAATGTTAGGAACTATTTAATTTACTTATCTTTTTGTTATTTAAATGGGGGTTTATATAATTCATTTTTTGCAAGTAGCTTGATATATGGTGGTGTATGATGGATTAGCTTTTGCAATAGTTAGGGGAGCAGGGCATCAAGTTGCACAATTTCAACGACGTAGAGCTTTTGCTTTGTTAAATATGTTCTTTGGCAATCATTTTTAGCATTTGGGGATTGGCCTTATTGAACTCCATGTCAAACTCATTTTAATTATAATTGGACATATTTTATTGATCAAAATATTATTTTATGATCGATTTTTATTTTATCATGTAGTAAGAGTTAAACCTAATTCGATTTCAAAAATTAACTAATGCTAATCTAAAAGAAGAATTTATCACATTCCATCGTATGTGACTCAACACCAAATTAGACCAAACCCGTCCATTCAATTTTCCCCTCTAATCAAGGTCGTCATTTTTCGATTCCCAACTCTCTAAATTCATTTCTACATATGTGGCGCAATTCAGCAAGAATATTGAATTCATATGCAATAGACTAAATTATGATATGAATTCATGTGGTATTAATTCGTTGTCATGTCTCAACAGGCAAAAACCAATTATATTATTAAAAAAATGGAAGAACACTCTGCAGGAAAATGTATTAATAAAAGGTTTTGAGGCTAGCTTTGTAAATATATAATCTAATGCAAGTGTTGAAATGCTATGTATTACTAATACCTAGAATTTCTTGGTATTAGTAATACACAACTTAATACACTATAGAATGTATAACTAATGCAAGCATTAGTTATACATGACATGGAAAAGTGTACCAAACAAGGTAGAACTAATACATCCACTTAATGCATGCATTGTTTTTCCTAATACACTCTACCAAACGACCCCTAAGTAACACCATTTTAGATTTGCTTTAAGGAACTGCATAATGAAAAATTAGTAGTCTTTTTCAAGAATTAAGCATATTGTGTACTTCTCTTTGAATTCTACCACCCTTTTCGAATTTGTATTACAAGAATTCATCATGAATTAACAAATTTTACGTTGACTATCAAGTATCAATCGATCATAAGAAAAAACAACATGTTTTAAATTCTTATATCTAAATTTAATCGTTCGATGGAGAAAGAATGTACCAAATACATTTGCTTAATTAAGAAATTGCACACATTTTCTTATTATCTAATCTACCCTAAAATATATTCTGAAGACTGTTACTTGAAGATTGAAATTCATGCAAATTCATTTAAATTAAAACATCACAATTATCTAGTTAGCTAGTATTTCTTTGATTTGACCTTCATGTTCATGGATTCATTTTGCCTTTTTTTTCTTTTTTCAGAAAGTCTGAATAAATTTAGATCGCGCACTATAAAGTCCATTCAGGTGACTCTCTCAATAAAAAACTTTCATGGCTCGAACCTATAAAATCTCTGGTTAAGGGTGGAGCAGCCCATCACTGCTCCACAACCCATGTCGATCGGTACGTTGCCATTTGTTAAATGCGGTACATTCATGCATGCGTGAACTTTTGATGCATAAGTTATATGTTATTATTGTTAAAATGAAACTAGGTCAGATGAATTGATAAAAAGGAAATAATGAAGAACATTTTATTTTCCTTTTTTCCATTATCTTTTACTTTTAAGATGTACTAATTGATCAACTATATAGGAAAACAAATTAACCCTTTCTTATTGAAACTTTACAATGATATAATATAACATGTCATAATTATTAATTTATTCCCACTAGATGGGGGAATCATGCTTTTTGATTAATTAAATAAAATTTATCATAGGATGCCTATCAGTCCAACCCGTGCACAGCTAATTAAACTCACTTACCACCATTATCATGACATTTTAAATTAACTCGGTTTTAGCAATAATTATATATTACAACGAAGCTTAATCTTTAGGAGTAATATACTCTATATTTTAATTATACCTCACTTTTATGTAATAATAATTATTGGTCCCCGTGGGGTGTTAATTAATTTCACCAACTCTAGAATATGCTTTTTCTCTAATTAATTTATTCACGAGACGTGATTCTGTTCTACTACTGCACAATGTTAATTAGATGTTGGGTTTCATGTGAGATGTATTACATATATTGTGTTTCATTAAATGCCCATGCTGATTAATTGATAAACAAAAAGTCACAAGTAGCAAGTGAAAATTATAAGCCAAAGTCTAATACTTTATATTATTATAGTTAATGTGTAATGAGCAAAGAAATTATATTGTTTGTAAAAAAGCAACATTATATCATACATTTAAACTAAAGTTTGTAATGATCACTCTTTTTTGTTTCAACTTTTAGTCTCGTTTATGTTATCAGCAGAAACAGTACTATACACTCGGTTTAACGTACTCATAAAGAGTACTTCCTCTAATCTTTGAGTAGCGAGTAGAGTTAAAATTTTATTAAAAAATTTAAAATATATAAAAGTAAATACATAAAGAAGTTGGTGAAATTCAAAAACTATAATATATACATTCTAAAATGATTTTAATAATATATAAATATATATAATTTTTTTATCGAAGAATATTCAAATGAATCCGCTCGATGAAAAATGGAGTTGCTTCACAACTACCGAAGGTTAAGAGGTCAAGATGGACATGCAAACGCAAGACAAACTTAGAAGCTACTTCAAACATATTACATACTCTATTTTATCATGACATGTAACATCTTAACTCAAATTTTTCTTTATATAAAAAAACTGACAAGTTGTTCATCAGTCCATTAAATTACTTTGCTACCCCTTTAAGGTGTGTCATATTTTTTTAAAAATTGGACACTAACTCCAACTCAAAACACTATATATGCATCAACTATCAAAGATTATCTTTAATCTACTATCACTTCCGTTTCATTTTATATTTCATGTTTCAGATTTTAATAGTCAAATAAATTTATTTTTATTGTAATTGTTTCATAGATCTTTTTAAACATTCTAAATTATCAATTATTGTGACTGATAATACTTTTTAGATAGTTTATAAATATATAAATTTTATTTCAAAAGAATTGAAGATTTCATGCATAAATTTTTTATCAAACTTCAATTTTTTAACTTTTAAAATATAAAATGTATCATATAAATTGGGACAGAGAAAATATGTTTCGTTAAAATAACAGAGCACTAAAGGTAAATTTGAAAATAAGTAAACATGAATTGAAAAAAAAAAAAGAGCTTTAAGACATTACATTTAATCAAATAAATTAATTAGTTAAAAGTGAGTAAATAGAAAAAATTTTATTGGGAAAATTTATAAGTACTCCCGAAATCTTAGAGATACACTTATACTATATTAAGGTTTTTATTATCCTTCTAAACTTATTTTATAAATAATTTTCTACCTCTTTCGGCCTACGTGATACTAGCTTGAAAAAAAATGTCAACAGGCGCGCTGGACCCACAAGATAGTGCTACGTAGGCCGAAAAATGGTAGAAAATTATTTATAAAATAAGTTCAGGATAATAGGACCTTAGTATAGTATAAGTGTGTTTCTGAAATTTTGGGCATAGATTGAGGGGATAGTTGTATATTTTCCTTTTTTTATTAGTAGTAGAAAAATTAAGGGGGTAAAATCGTCCAATTTAGTCAACAATTATTTTGGATGGACACGTGGCAAAAGATCCAGATAAACCAGAGCGGCTGTAACAGGCCAAAATTTGGGGAGAAGTCGCCTTCTCTTTTCCACTGACATTCCACCTCTGCAACTTTAAATTAACCTTAAATTAATATATCGTTTTTTAATTTATGTGATATATTTTAATTGAAATTATAATGTAAATTAATTAAAAAGAAAACTGTGTACATGAATTGAGGCAAGTGTATTTTTTGTACTTATATTATATTAATCCTAATTATATCCTCACTCTTTTTTTCTTTAATCTTCAAAATTCCGTCTTTTTCTATCCTCTTCATCAAAGACTGTGATTCCAGACCCACCAATAAGATTTAGATTTTTTTAATTTTTGCTTTTAGACTTTGTATTTTTATGTCTATATAACTTTCTGAGCACCATTTCATCTTTACTGCTAATGGCTTCTTTCTAATAAGGTATGTCTCTTTCTCTTATTCTTCTACCAGTCACTTCAACTCTCTCTTGTTCTTTTTTTGCATTATTTTCACTAGTCAAACTTGTGTTCTATTATTCACTTTCTGTTCTATTTATTTTGGATGTTTTGTTTTTGTACATACTTGATTCTTGATGTAGCAGTATGCTAAGATCTGTGAAAAAGATTCAATTTTTATGTCCATGTAAAGGTCAACTTGTTTGTGGCATAAGATGGGTGTTGTTGGATCTGCTTTGGGATTGACCTAAATAATACTTTGTATTTGCAGGTAATTTTTTTTTTTAATTTATTGGTGGTTCTTGTTTATTTTTGTGTGTTTTTGCTGGAAGATGCCTGGAGTTGTTATGGATGAAATTCATGAAGTAGGGGAGGTTAAAGAATTGAAGGAAAATGGAAATTCTACACCATGTAAAGAGAATGAGGAGGGGGGTTTAGGTCCTCGAAATGGGGGCGAGGAGCATGGGGTGGTGGAGCCTTCCATTGAGGAGCTTTATGAGAATGTGTGTGAGATGCAGAGCTCTGATCAATCTCCATCTAGGCATAGTTTTGGATCAGATGGAGATGAATCAAGGATTGACTCTGAGTTACGACATCTTGTGGGGGGAGAAATGAGGGAAGTGGAGATAATTGAGGAGGATGAGGAGGTGCAGAAGCCAGAGACTGAAGACTCTCGTAGCGATTCAGGCTCTAAGAAGGAAACTTCGGGTGATGTGAAGTTGGATAATTCACCATCCTCTAGTACGAAGGATCCTTCTTTAGGGCAACCCAAGACGCCCTCTCAATTGGAGTTGGAATCAGAAACTTCAGCAAAATCAAATACAAAGGGTAGGAGAGCTTCCCTTGATAAGAAAAATGGAAATAACACGAAGAAGGTAGTTGTGGGAGGTACCTCAAGGAGTAGGCAGAAGAGTTCGCCTGCTTCAGGATCAAAATTGAAGAATGGAACTGAGGACTCATCTGATTCAGGTTTAGACAATCCTGACCTTGGCCCCTTCCTGCTTAAGCAAGCAAGAGATTTGATAGCTTCTGGGGATAATTCCCATAAAGCTCTTGAATTGGCTCATCGAGCAGCGAAGTCATTTGAGAAATGTGCCAACGGAAAACCTAGTTTGGATGTGGTCATGTGTCTGCATGTAACTGCAGCAATATACTGTAATCTGGGCCAGTATGATGATGCCATTCCACTGATAGAGCACTCCTTAGAAATTCCGGTGGTTGAAGAAGGTCAAGAACATGCCCTTGCCAAATTTGCTGGTTATATGCAATTGGGTGATACTTATGCAATGTTGGGCCAACTGGAGAACTCGATTGTTTCTTATACCACCGGTATGGAAATCCAAAGACAAGTGCTGGGAGATAGTGATCCCAGAGTTGGTGAGACTTGTCGATATCTTGCTGAGGCTCATGTTCAGGCTTTGCAGTTTGATGAAGCGGAGAAGCTTTGTCAGATGGCTCTTGACATACATAAAGAGAACGGTTCGCCACCTTCACTAGAGGAAGCGGCAGACAGGAGGCTGATGGGACTAATTTGTGAGTCAAAGGGAGACCATGAGGCTGCTCTCGAGCATCTTGTTCTGGCCAGTATGGCCATGGTAGCAAATGGGCAGGAATCTGAGGTGGCATCTGTTGATTGTAGCATTGGAGACACATATTTGTCTCTGAATAGGTATGATGAAGCCATTTTCGCTTACCAAAAGGCACTCACAGCTCTCAAGTCTAGCAAAGGAGAAAACCATCCCGCCGTTGCTTCTGTTTTTGTCCGTTTGGCAGACTTGTACAACAGGACGGGAAAGCTAAGGGACTCAAAGTCATACTGTGAGAATGCCCTCAGAATATATGGGAAACCCATACCTGGGATTGCTCCAGAGGAGATTGCTAATGGTCTTACTGACGTTTCTGCTATTTATGAGTCGATGAATGAGCTTGATCAGGCACTCAAGTTGCTACAGAAAGCGCTGAAGATTTATAACAATGCTCCTGGGCAGCAGAATACCATAGCGGGTATCGAAGCCCAAATGGGGGTGATCTATTATATGTTAGGAAAATTTTCTGAATCTTATAACTCCTTTAAAAGTGCCATTTCAAAGCTCAGAGCAAGTGGAGAGAAGAAATCAGCATTCTTCGGAGTCGCCCTTAACCAAATGGCGCTTGCTTGTGTACAGCGGTATGCAATAAATGAGGCAGTCGAGTTGTTTGAAGAATCAAAGGTCATTCTGGAGCAAGAATATGGACCTTATCACCCCGAGACGTTGGGAGTGTACAGCAACCTTGCTGGCACATATGATGCTGTTGGCAGGTATGTCAATCGCTACATCTACAAACTTTGCAATTCCTTTAAAGAAGCACCATACATACTTTATCATTTATATGGTGTGATTTGTTATGTTCTTGAGAGCTTAAGCATTTGATTTAATTTGTTTTATTATCTGAAATATTTTTCTGCTGTTTTACGATTTTGCATGCTAGACTTGGTGGGGGAAGTTTTCTTCTTGTACTGTCTGCTTTCTGATGAAATCCCACCTTTAAGACATTGGTATAATTTGAGACTTGTTACTTGCATAATTGAGAAGTGAACATTTATAATTTGTCAAAGTTTTGGCCAACCAAGTCAAACAGGCACTGTTTAACTAGGAGCAAGTATCTGCTAAGAAGTCTTTATTGGCAGGCATCACAAAAGTGTATTCGTCGTTATGAATCATGATTCTGTAATGCACGTCTGTTTTTCCAACTACATGGTGATCTTGATACGAATTGCAGGTTGGATGAGGCTATTGAAATATTGGAATACATTGTTGGGGTGAGAGAGGAAAAGCTAGGGACAGCAAATCCAGACGTTGCTGATGAAAAGAAAAGGTTGGCTGAGCTACTAAAAGAAGCTGGTAGGGTTCGAAATAGAAAAGCCAGATCACTGGAGAATCTACTCGATGCTAATCACCGTCCTAATACTATAAATAATGATTTGATTATAGTATGATTATGAACACAATGTACATGAAAAATTAAATATTTTGAGATATTTATCAGAGTCAAGAAAAAGGTATAGGTTGAAGGCTTTATTAATTGAATCTTGTTCTGGCATGAATTGTCATAATGCTGAATGGGGGCATCTTGATCACAAAGTTGTTGTATTGGTCTTGTTTTGTTTTCATATTCATTGATAAATTTATTCTTCCCAGTTGTTGCAACTCTGTAATCATTTGTATATCATTATAGAAAGGAAAGAATAATACTTTTTTATACACCATTACAATTTTTTAGCATTTTAATGAGCTGTCCTTGAGAGAAATACTATACAATTATTTGCACAGTTCAATTAGATAAGTATATCCTTGAAACTAAAGTTTGTTTCTGATTCTCCCACCCACCCTTCAACATAAGCCAAAAACTGACAATAACTCTGCCTCAGTCTCAAAGTAAGTTGGAGTCGACTAATATGAATTCTCACTGTCCATGTCCCTCCGGTTAAGTCCAATAACAGTAACAGATAAAATGCCAGATATATGAGTAATATCTGGTTGGCACTACACCAACCCCATGATTCAGCAATCACCAAAGTTTGATTGGTGAAACTGGAATGTAGACAGTTGTAATTACTTGTCTTTTCATTGTCACTTCTAAATTTTATAATAAATTAGCTGTTATGTACGAAAAAAAACAAATTTCATCAGTCACATATCATACTAATTATCTCTCCCCAGTCCACACAAGCACCCCTACTCCACCTTTTCGCTTATAGTAAAAAAGAAAATCGTTTATTTTCCGGAAAAACATTTTCCTTTCGGACTAATCACATCCTAAAACATTGTTTTTCCTAGCTGGAAAATGGGGTATGGTTATCATAATTATAAGATGTTGATGTTAGGTGAAAGAAAATAAATTTTAGAGCTGAGGAGTCCCCATCTGTTCCAGATAGAAATGGTATATAATGGCTCCATGTATATATAGTTGATGTTTATAAAATTGGTCCCCCATACCCTTTGCTTTTACTTCAACAAAAAAACAAATATTAGATGGTGGGTCTTTTAGATTTGTTGGGACCTTATTTTCATAATAAAACTTTTCTCTGGATATTAACTTCTCTAGCTACCAAAATTCACAATCATTGACCCATACATACTTTGGATTTATTGATACAAAAGAATTCATATGTCATTTTCATTTCTTTTCTATACAACCAAATGTGATATTATATCACAATTTACAAGTGAGAAAATGACAAAAATTGTCCCTTATACTTAGGGTAAGATCGACACAATCCCTTAAATATCTCTCTAACCAATTTTTGGTCTTTAAAGTTTTCCCAGAAATGTTTTTTTTTTTTTTATATCTCCGTTTTGAGTATTTAACAAACTTTGACGGATAGTTATAGGAAACATGACTTCGAAGGATGTGATGTATTTTAAGTAGGGAATATTACGCAAGAATAGCAAACATTTAGTCTATATTTGGTATTATAGCTAATGTTTAAAAAAAATATAATTTACGGTTATAGTTTTCTCAATTGTTGCTATTCTCCTGATTTTGTATTATATAATTTGATTCCTGGTTATATATATTTAAAATTTTATATATGTTTACCCTAACTATTTATATATGATTTATGAAAAATTCATAATAATTATCTTTTTTATATATTGGCAAGGGAAATAAACAAATAGAGTTCTGAAATTTTTCTAAATGTATAAATACTTACTTTATTTGTATATTTGTTATTGAAATATACAAACCATAACCTTAATAGCAAACGAAACTATAGCTATAAAGCTTAATTATCAAAATTATAATCATAAAATCTTATTATGTTTATTATACTTACTATTTTTGAAATTTTCTCTTTTAGATATGCCTAATGCGTGAAATTTTATGACTTATTAAGCTTAGATATATAATTAAAAAAATATGCCATGTTTTAAGTAGTTATCTTAGGTACTTAATAACATCTTTTTAATGGACATTGGAGAATATGCCGCGATTTTTTTTAATAAAAAATTTGAACCTAAAATGTATAGTAAGAACACGTGCCCAATTGAGTATGTGTCGATTCATTAATTTCTAGTCAGTCATTTGATTTATTTAGGAGTTTTTAGTAGTACTAGTTTTCTGTGGCACTGAATCTTGTCACATTTATTACTTCCCTCAATATAAGAAAATATGAATTTATTTTCTTTTTAATCTATTTAAAAGAAATGATTTATTTTTTTTATAATATTTTAGTTTTAATTTTTTATATGATATGTTTAAAATCATAAAATTAAATGACATTTTGCTATATTTAATATAACTTTAATTAAGAATCACAAGATTAAATTTTTTTATTTCTTTTCTTAAACTCCATTTCAAGCAAATTAAGTCATTCTTTTTTAAAGGGGGAGTAGTTTATTTGAAATTTTATGCATTTCAATTCTGTATTTTTGCACTGTATAAAGAGCACAACATTGTTCATGAATGAAATCATCTTTTCTCTTCTTCATTTCAAAGCCTTTCTTTCTCTACTTTACTGAATCCTATATAAAATTAAGAAGCTTTATGTAAAATACAGTATTTTTATTTATTTTAGATAAGAAAGAAGAAACTTTAATGAAGAAAAACAATAAAAGATGACGAAAGTACTAAATAAGTAAGAGGCAAATAGAAATGAAATTTTAATTTTAGACTGATGCTTTAGGTAAAATACATTTTTATTTAGACATTTGGAACAATCTTAATAATTAAGTTGATTAATTGACTATAGTTTGATTCTTTTTATCTCGCCTTCTTCTGCCTCGTGCAATAATAGGGAAATTTTCACATATAGTCACTTAAAAATAATTAATTATTCTTCATAGCTATATTTTGATAATTACAATTTGTAGCTATATGTATATGGAGGAGAGAGGCGAGCGAGACTAGGAGAGAGAGGAGAGAGGAGAGAGGCGAGATAGAGGGGGAAAAGAGTGGGAGAAAGGTGAATTGTATATGTATATTAGTTAGATAATTGTATATTATACATATGTATTTGTATATATGGCAAGAGAGATTGAGAGAGGGAGGAAGAGAGGCGAGCGAGACTGGGAGAAGAAGGAGAGAGACGAGCGACATCGAGAGAGGGAGGAGAGAGGAGAGAGAGTGGGAGAGAGGTGAATTGTATATGTATATAATTGTATATTATACATATACATTTATATATAGGGCAAGCGAAATTGAAAGAGGGAGGAGAGATGCGAGCAAGATTGGGAGAGGGAGAGAGAGGCGAGCGAGAGAGGGAGATATGTGAATTGTATATGTATATAGGTTAAATAATTGTATGTTATACATATGTATTTGTATATTCTGGCGAATTATACATATACAAACATGACTAATTATACAAATTCGAAGTCAGCCCACGTAATTAATGTATAATGTTAGTCGCAAGTGATAATTATAGCAAACTATAGCATGATGAGTAATTACATAGTATAAGTTTGCTTTGTTGCGTAATTTCCCGTAATAATAATAAGCATAATACATATATTAGACCCTAAACTTGACTTCAAATTTTAACTTTAACCTTCAACTTTCATAGTGAATAAACATACACTTTAACTATTCTACTTTAAATAAATAAATACACGACTTTTGGAGCCAAAGAGTGAAATGCAAATGCTCTCACGTGTATTAATGAGCCACTCAATGACTGCCAACTAATTAAATATTTTACACGTCCATATTACAATTTAAAAAAATATTAAAATGAGATTTGATTTGGAAATATAAAAATATATAAAAAAGGGATCCATTTAGAGTAGAGTTGTCATTTCAACACTTTTTTATCGTTGTGGGCCCAAAAAATTACTCCTAACTCGCGCAAAATACGTGCATATCACGTGTTTTGCCAAATAGGACTGACGTGTTTATTTTATTAAAAGGTTGGATAGTTAAGTTAAAATTTAAAGTCAAGTTTTATGTCAAAATAATAATAGTAACAAAATCATTAATTTTTTCTTTAAAAATAATAATTAACCCCCCAAAAATAAAATGTAGTCTTGCAAATGGAAACGGGAAAAAACAGGGGGAAACACTTAAAAGGTATAAAAGATTTTGATCTTTACTTTTATGGATGATTCTAGTAGTAGGAATTTTGGTCGGAGATGAGCGAAATCACCGGAGAATTCTGATAACATCGTCGAAGTTTTAGGTAATCAATCTCATTCCCAGTGTGAATGATCTTAATCGATGTCTATGCCGTTCTTTTTTTTTCAATTTGACGAAAACTGCGAATTGATAATTTGTTTCCCTGAAAATTCAGTGCAGTTCATTGGTGTTGACGAGCATGGAAACTCCATCTGATAATCCTCTCAACGTTGATTCCCAAAATCCGGGTATGTTTTTCTTTGAGACCTTATTGATTGGTTTCTCCAATATTAGGGTGTACTTGAGCCATCAATCTGATTGCTGTTTTTTTCGTTTATTTTTTCCTATGAATTTGTTCTTCTTCAGTTTTTGTATCAGTTAGTCTTCTAATGCACTTTGTAATTCTGGTAATTGGGGCATAGGTTGATCCAGGATTTGAATTTCATGTGTTTAACTTTTTAAGACTTTTTTTCCCACTCAACACATTTTACTCTTAAAATTATGGTTTCATAACATAATGGGATAAGTTCCGTATCGAAAATATTGGGTTCCTTGAGCATCGGTGTGACTAGGTGATTTCTTCCCATTTGTCCTAGCTTTAGTTACCTAGTACCTGTTGCTGGTGGGAGGTGACAGGTATCTTGTGGAATTAGTCGAGGTGCTAGCAAGCTAGCCCGGACACCACGGTTATTAAGAATAACAAAATATTGGGTTCCGTTTAGCAGTAGAATATCAGGGGAGGGGTTGGGGAGGGTAGCTGCAACTTTTGGTTTCCGAAGCAGTTACATTTTTTGTAACTTGATGTTGCATATAGTGATTATTGGTTTAACTTTGGTAGACTTTCTTTTTATGAATACAAAACTAAATCCTTATGTTGCCAAATAGACACTGTATATAAATTATAATCTCTAATATTTTTTTGGTTACTTCAACGGTTCCTGTAGCAACTAGTGGAGTTGCTATAACTTGATTCTCCAAATGAATGGAGTGGTTTGATGTTTCACATGTTGGGATACTAGATAATATCGTTATTGGTCTGAGATTTCTGACCATCATAGGTAGACTACTCCAGCATTTCCTGACACTGTTAATAAAATCTGTGAGCAACAAGAGTAAACTAATGGCACTCCTTCTAAGTTATTGAAAGGGAGAGCGACTCAGTCACTATAAGAGAGCTCTTAATAACCAACACAAATACACAGACTGTTATATATAGAGAAGAATATTTTACATGTGGAAGAGACAAATATGATCTACCCTACCCAAAATTGAAGCTTCCTAATTTTGTGAACAATAACATACTGCCTGAAATAAACATTTCCTCCCTCCACTTGGAATCTACTTAGTTTATCGTGTATATCATCTGGGAAGGAAATATGAATACCCATTTATTATATATAAAGGACTTATTTTTCCTTTTTCTTTCCCGGAAGAGGGAGAGACCATCTTGCTTTGGAGAAATGTGCATGTCCAAAGATACGATGGAAATGTATCTCTCGGTGACTGCAAGTAGGTCGTGTGAACCTTGAAGACTCCAAGGAGTTATAGTCACATGTTAATTATCTTATTATCATGTGAAGAACCTATGCCATGGGAGTAACATACAGTAGTAAACTTTAGGCAATATCTGTAGAAACGGTCAAGCTAAACTGTACGAAAAGTGGAGTCTGGGGTTCCTTGAAATTCTCATATCCTTGTGCTTTCTCTTTTCTGAGTATGTTTTGCATTTAGAGTAAAAATCAAGTTTTGATGTAGCTTTGATATCTGTCTACAAAAATATTTTTCATTTATCTTGTGGTAGAAAAACTAAGTTGCAGAGCATCCATTTGAGTTGAATTTTGTTAAATTCACTTTTATTTTGTTGATATGTAGATATCTGTTACATTCTTTATTTCATTAACTTGAGCTTTAGTGGATTATATTTTCTACACACGCATTTATCGATATAAGGAGTTTTTTCGGCAGAGAATATTTTTCACCTTTTGTTTTGCAAAGAGGGTGAGACTATCTTGTTCCAGGGAAGGAAGAAAGACAAAAGTTGCAACACAAGTAATCTCCTAATATGCTCTTTAAGCTCTTGCAAGAAAAAGTTGAGTTTTTTCATCCGTGAAAGGAGATCTAATCATTGTGCTCCACCTTGGCCAATGTATTATAATTCATCTTCTAAGAATGCACTCATTTTCTCTTTGATGCTTATAATTGAATTGTATTCGGCGTATGTGTTCTTTAGATTTTTTGAGTTGAATGGATCACTAAACAAATCTCCATCTGTCTTTAAAAAGTCAATTCTCCAACTATGTTTGTGATTTTGCTGCTACCATGTCACAACCAGCTGCTACAGATAATCATGATGCCAATCCTGAGGCTACAAGAGAGAACTCTCCAGCTTCTGTGTTTGTAAACTCAGAACCAGTTCGGGAGGAGCAAGTCGAAAATGCTGTAAAGTTTCTTTCACATCCAAGAGTTAGGGGATCTCCGGTCATGTATAGGCGTTCTTTTCTTGAGAGGAAGGGGCTTACAAAGGAGGAGATAGATGAAGCCTTTCGTCGAGTTCCTGTAGGAAACTTTCTGGTGTTTGACCTTCAATCTTTGCTTAATTTTATGCATGTAGTGATAAAATTAAGATAACATCAAAAACATGTCTAAATGACAGGATCCCACTCCAACTGTTTCTACCACACAGCCAGTATCTGCAAATGAAGGTGATTCTAATGTTCTCCAGAAAGGACCTTTTTTGTTGTGTTTTGATGTTCCTTTTTCTCAATCGAGACCATGATAATGTCTATGGTCATTAGACTTATGACATTGCTGCTTTGATTTCTTGATGATAGATGAGAAAGTGAAATCTCCATCAACTACTCAAGCACTGTCTGCATCGCAAAATCTGCAGTTTGAATCAGCTCAACAGAGTAATACCATGAGAAAAAGGGGATATTTTTCTCATTTCCATTGGATTCATGCAGTAATGGCTGTTGGCATAATGGCTGCTTCAGGAGCTGGTACAGCTTTACTTCTCAAGGTATACTTTCTAAGAAGCTTCAAGTCTATCATGCACTTGATACCACATTTGCTGAATTGAGCATTTATCCTGTCATTGTCTAATTGAGAAGTTGATCTGATGGATCTTCAAACTGTTGAGATTTTTTAAGTACTTCTAATTGAATATTGTAGGCAAAACGTACCTTTTCTTTGCATACATGTATACTTTTTTAGTGACCCTTGATGATTTTTCAAACTTTCTTTCGAATAAATATAATATATCCATCAAAACTAAAGCTTCATGCAAATCTCAAAGTTCTTCCTTTTGGACATGAATGCAGCTTTTTATTTATTCCTTTTAATTATAAACTATTCAATATTTGACCTAGGGCATTGGTTTAGCCATAAGAACACAATGTGTGAGGTGTAGGTTAGGCGGACATCAGGGGTTTGAATCCCTGCTGCAGTCAAACGCCAGGTATTCAAGTGGTAAAGGGTAGAGGGACTGACCCATTATCCATCAAATTTCAGACCATGCACCGTTGACACGAGGGTTTTCTGATTTTTCAAAAAACTAAATTTAAACTATTATCAGATATCAGAGATTTTCTTTGTGCAAAACTAGCACTCTGAAAAAAGAAACTTCCTCTGCTTTTGACTTCTCTAAGGTGCAAGTTTGTGGGCTTATTCCATGAATTATTTTCTGGGAATAGTTTGTTAAAAACATTAAATGCTTTTCTTTCTAATCCAATTTGAGGACATCTAGATTTCTCCATTTGTCCCTTATCTTTCTATAGTTTTGGAAGATAGTGCTAATATATCAGTTCATCTCTTGTTTGGTACACTTCTATTACTTGATCAGATATATAGAATTAGGTTTTAAATCATTAAACATCTCTCCGTTGGTTTTAGTTTTTGTTTACGTTCAAAATTTACTTCTGGTAGTTAAACGTTGTAGTAGCTTGATAGCTAGTGTTTTCTCATGGAGAAAAAAAAATCAAAAGCAGGACTAACAGTTCATTCAAATCTGGTATTCGATTATTCAAGAGTATCTAGTGAATGTGGTTTTGCTCTGAGATACGACACTTTTGGCACGGAATTTAAACAGTGACCGTGAGTATTTGTTGAGTGTACTTTTTCTCTGATATTTGAAACACTTCGTATGGTGGATGGAGCAGTGACAATGCATGAATCTGTGATGACATATTTCACTATTTATCTAATAACTGGCCCAGTAACAAAATGCTTCTGATTCTTCCATTCCGTGATTCTAATATTCAAATTATTGAACGATGATTTTAATTCATGGTTTGAATCAATCTTTTGAATATTATGCTTCTAGCCTATGGTATTATATTGCTAGTATCATTATCACCCCACTAAAAATGGTAATGTGCTTTTGCCAGCATACTATTATACCCCGGTTTAAGTCTTGGATTCGCAAAGTTGTAATGGAAGAAGAAGATGAAAAAGGCACTCTAAAGGGAAGACCAAGTTTAGCAGAAGAAGCTGCTGTTGCTGCAAAAGCAGCAGCTGCTGCAGCTGTTGATGTGGCCCGCGCAAGCCAGGAGATGTTGGCATCTAAAACTGAAGGTTTATTAGTAAAGTTATCTGCATTAATACTGAAACAGTTTCTCTTGCTTGTTTTTTAGTGCATTACCCCATGCTAAACTTATCCATTCATCAATATTTTGCAATGAATAACCTTCCTAGCAATTTGACCTGTTGTCCTCCACAGAGAAAAGGTACTTTGAGGAGCTAACAAACCTGTTAAATTACCAAGTACGAGAGATGAAATCAATGAGTGGCGCCTTACAAAAGCTCGAAGGTGAGTATACATTTGCTTCCAGAACATGCTTCTGCTACCACTTCGTCTCATATTTCTCCCTTTTTACCTCCAGTTACTATTTGGAAAATTCTTTTGGTTATGGAATAAAGTATGTGCCGTTTGAGCATTTATTGCTGCTAGAAGTAACATTACATTAAAGGGGATGCATTTTGGAAAGGATATAATGTGTTGGCTTCTAGCTGCACTTACTGAGGCTAAAGAGTAATACAAGTGCCTCTAATTGAGCGATAAAAGGAGGGAGAGAAAGAGAAAGAGATAGGATATTTTGCTGGTTCCACCTTCCTTTGAGGCTTGGCTACTTTACTGAACTTATTAACTTTACAGTTTACTCTATGGTGTTTATATGATATTAAACACTTGAGTTCCTGCTTGCACATCAGTGCATATTTTGAAGTGTCTCAATTGTTTCTCCTCCCTTACTCTGCGTAGATCTTTCTGTGGCACCTATATTCTGAGGAGCTTCTATCCAACTTATGCTGTGGTAATGGTTTGTATCACTTTAGTGGTTTCCGTAAGAGTTGTGATCCTCAAGCGTAAAAGGTGAGAAGTTTGAATTTGGAAACTTCTGCATTTGCTTGATCACAGTGACCATGGTCCACTAGGTCCCAATAAACTGGAAACAAAAGGAAAGGGTTTTTGCCTGCATTTATTCATGAGTATTCTATTTTCATCTTGTATCGATTTAAAATTCGCATCGCTATAACAGTTCTTAGTGTTGTGGCTTGCTCATGCTATTACATACTTCTTTTCTTTTCAAAATTTGTGTGGAAAATCTATTTTTTACTTTGTATTCTTCTGTTTGAAATAATATTATTGCAATAAGAAAGTTGAGAAATATTTATACTTGAATCTTTGTTTTCTAATTAAATACAATGTACAATGAATATATGGAGGCAAGGATGTGGATGTTGGCTAGTGGAACAATGCATTCAAGTCCGGAAAAGTTTCAGTTCAGATTTTGTGCTCTTCACTCTGTTGTCTCTCACATTTATATATTTCGGATTTGATCCAAACTATAATGTTGTCATTTGTCTTGGAGTTAAAGCTATTATAAAATAAATATCAGGTTCTTTAGAGGAGAAAATTGTCATGGGTAGTTTTCAAATTCATATTCCCCACCCTCCAACTACCTTAAAGAATAAAGAAAGATAAAGGGATGTGTACCATGAATAGTGAGCAGCAGGTACCTGACTGGAATTTGTGTATTCAGGGAAAAGTAGTACTTCTGGAAGAATACCTGCCATGGAACGAGATGATAAAAGAGTCTCGATTTCCTATTCTACGGTAAGCTGTGTAGTTGAATGGACTTCCATCTGATTTTTGATTAATCTCATCGCCTTTTAAAGTTCTGTTTTCTGATATTCTTTGATGGTACAGCAATCCTATTCAAATGGAGAACTGCATGTTGATGTACATCCTTTTTTGCAGGATATAAACGACCAACCACCAAATCCTTACCAGCCTGTACCAAATCCTCGTGTTGGTCCAAAGCCTAAGGTCTTTCTCCTCCAATTTTTGTTCTACCTACAGTATTGGGATTGATACAGTGTATTTTTTCCGCAGATATATACTTAGAAATTCATTGTCTGAACCTATATCCTTTAATTCTAAATTAATGCTGTGCGTATTTGTTTTGGGTCTGCTGGCTCCGTTTTCTGAAGTCAGTGTGCAGCCTGCTTTTGGACAACATGACAAACTTTAGACACCATCCTTCCACTCGAAAACTTCCTTCTTGTAGCTCAGCCTAAAGCATTAGAAGTAATAATCCTTAACTGATGTTTTTGCTAATTATTGACAGCATTTGATGTTTATGGAGTATGTGCATCATCACTGTATGGATTCTTATACTACTGTCACTTTGATTTGGATAACAAAGTTATGGTCTTATCTGTTCGTGATAAGACCTTTCTATTTGATGTATTCTCCTTTGCCTTCTCTGTTGATGTGAGAGAACTTGGGTGAGGTCGGGTGGAGTCCATCTGAATCATTTATTTGAATTTGAAATGATTTTACTATGTTGATCGTGAACAGCCTTGGGAAATTGGCCAAAATCAGAACAGTTCAAGGAGTTTCCTTCAATCCCAAGGGAGTGGTGATGGCTTGAATTATGAGTATCAAGACAGTTCAACGCCTTGGTGGCAACGCAAGAGTGGCAGAATAACAGTAACCGAAGCTGAAAATGTAGAGAAGTTTGGATATACTGCTGCACCAACTGAAGTACGACCAGTTCAGCGATCATGGGTTCCTCCCCAGCCACCTCCAGTTGCAATGGCAGAAGCAGCTGCTGCCATCCGTCAACCTAAGAAGCCTTTGTTCCAGAAAGAAAAGCTGACCAGTGATGAGTTAATGGCTCGTTCCTCAGAAATATCAGATGATGACTTGCAGAGGATTACAAAAATCTCCGAATCAGGTGGTCTCACTGAAACTAATAGTTCAGGTTTTGGGCAACAGTTGAGTGAGGCACCTATTACAAATGGTGACAATGTCTTGAACAGCTGAAGTTTCTCTTGTTCTACCTATCCTAAGGTTTGCTTTTTTGGTCTTGAGGTGATTTATCACAATCTTGTAAGTACATTTTATCCATGAACTCGAATTTCTGATGTTTCCTGTGTGCTTCGCTTCTAGGTTGAAATTTAGAATAACACTTCTTAAACTTGGCTCTTATGTGAAAAGATAACTGTTTATACCAAAAGCTTATTTGCAGAGGAGCTAAATTGATTTTCACTAATTGTTTGAAAGTACTCATTTTCTGTTTATCTTGCTGTATCCAATAAGCTCCCAAAAAAAATAAAAAACTGTGTACTTACTTTTTTTTTTTTTTTTTTTTTTTTTTTGAAATTTGTTAACTTATTTCTGGAAGATAATGTTATGTTGGTGATCATTAGTGATATTGTGGATGTTATTAAGTGGTCACCTTAGACTGATCGCCTGTGCGGCGAATGAGAGCAACACACGTGTATTGTCTCTATATTAAATAGAAGTATAAGATAATTTAGAGTAATCATTACCTAAAAAGATACGTAATTACTAGTAATGTGTTTAAGTGAGTGATCCATTAGTCATTTGAGTGGGACATTTGCCTAATTGCATTAAATTTTCAATAAACATGAAAAAATGTGTTTCTCAATTTTGTGTACCCAATCGTGTCCCTCCATCCCACCTTACTACACAACAAAAAGTATTTCAGAATCATACCTTAAGCGTGATTAGATATTTGAAGTATGTATAACTTCGATTCTACAATTTTCTATGATAATTTTAAGTTTACAATCAAACTCTTTCATTATTTGGGTGAACAAGTATAGCATAGAAAACTTATTCACTTTTCTAAGTTAGAAGAATTTCTACTTATAGAGATTTCTTTTTGGTCCAAAAAGAATAAAAAACATACATATGTTTTCTTGTTTTTATTTTTATATATATTTAAAATTTAGATATTTCAAAACTCTACGATAAGCATTTCTATAAGTTTTGACTTCCTTGCCTTTTTTTTATTTGAATAAATATTAGTCAAGTTCATATAATTTAATTCTTGAGAAGTGAAATATGACAACTAATTCAAGACATAAAAAATAGTAATTAACGATGACGAACATGATAATTAACCATCAAAAAGAAGGTTTGAATTAACCAAATTTACTGATTATTTCAGAATTTTAGTACGTTTTGAATAAACCAATATATTCCCCCCTTTGTTTTTTCTCTCATTAAAGGTGGTTGAATTATTCTCTATTGTTTGGGCGCACACATATATTAGGCAATATAGGTCACATAATTTTATACGTATATTACTAGCGTCAATTAATTAGAATTAGAATATGAGCTTACCACCAAACATTTCTAAACTATTAAAACAAAAATAGACCTTTGATATTGCTATCTGAGGCCTGCATCACACCCATATTTACCTCTTCGATCATCTAATTTATCAATATGATCGAAATATATATTACCTAAATATTTTAATTGCATACGTTGTGTGTATATAAATATACAAAAATAATATTTAAAAATTATTTTCTTCTGTTCAGATTGTAACAAGAAAAGAAATTTCATTTTCTCGAATAACTTTTCGTATGGCTTTCGATACCAAACACCTATTTTGGCTATTTCTTGACCAACTTATTGTTTTACTAGACCAAGAATACAATTTTGACTTTGTCTCTTCAAAATAAGAAAAAAGAGCATAAATCTAAATGCTTATATGCTAAAATAATATTTAATTAAACAAAGGAAATCTTCAAAAGAGCTCTCTTTAGTGAATAATTAAGTATGATTTAGGCCTCTTTATCAAGAGAAAATCTTCACTTTGGTAAAGGTGCTTTTACACGTTGCTACTCATATTTAATTATATTATATTCAATAATTAGATAACATTTAAAATAAATATAAAGCTTATCACACCCTCAAGATGAAATAAATATAATGCATTTGACTATCTAGATGGGGAATCTTCTAATAGAATGGCAAATTAATTCTTAATTAGTACAATAGATAAACATAATTATACATAGCGTGATTGAGGAAAAACCAAAGAAATAAAGTATAATAAATTAATAAAGTGTAAGAATATAATTATATTAGCTTCGATAAATATAGCATATACAGTCCATTAGATGTGAATGATTCTCAATTCGTCGTCATGCTTCCTTGTGTCCCTTTTTAATCCTCCACCGCCGGCATCTTATGGATATTATTCCATATAATCTTAGTACTATTGTTTATATATACACGGCGATATAATCAAATTCGTATTAGAATAAATTAAATATGTAAACAGTAAAAATATGAGAATTTAACATTTATTACATTTATGATTTTTCGACGAACGTTCTTTTGCCAGAATTTAACATTTATGATTTTTCGACGACGAACGTGCTTTGGCATTGTTGTGTCATATTATATACTCCTACCTATATGATTGTGTAAGGCAATATTTACTAATTCTCTCTATTAATGTGCAAATTTAGTGTTGAACATAAATTGATATCAGATCTAAAATAAAAATAATATAATATAAGTATATTATAATATTTTATAAATAATTGATCTATCTGAATTATTAATACTTTTATTTCTTGATAAAAGTTTTAAATTTATCAATATAAAAAGGAGGCGGTGATTTTTATTATATAAACAAAGAAGATGAATTTGTTGAGACCTTTAGACATGGTCCATTTGATCATGAAAGCGGTAATCGTGAACTTATAAAGTTTAAATAACCACAAATCTATGAAAAGGCAATGAATAGCTACGAATTTCTTTACTTTGGGTAACATTTTGGCTTTTAAGAAAATATTTATCACGTGAAGCTTGGAGAAGAGACTAAAGGGGCATCTATATTTTAAATTTCGGGACTATTATTATTTTATCTGAAATAAAAAAAAAGAAAGGTTGATTGTAAAAATCTAAAGTCAAAGAAAATTAATGATTTTGAGTTTTTTCTTCAATTATAACAAGATTATATGGTACTATAACTTTTGAAAATTTAATCGTAGAGATACAAATCAATAATAAATAATGAATATGATACTTTCTTCGTTTTTTTTAGATGTTATATGACATTTTTCAAAAGTTAATGTAATAAATTTTAAAAATTAAATTAGATTACATTAGTTTGATATTTTAAAAATTATAAAAATATAATAAATTAAACTTTTTTGCATATCAATTATGCTAAATATTAGTCAAAATTTTATTGTTTAATCCTAAAAAAGAAAATCGTAACTACTAAAAAGACACGGGATGAATACTTTTCTTCCATCGACTTAACACTTTTACAAATTTTAATAATTTGTATTTAACATATATATACTTTTCTACCGAAAGTTTTTGTGGAAGTATTTCCATTTTAAACCTGTATAAATTAAGAGTTTCCTTCTTTTTTATACTATATTTTTAGCCAACTTCTTTATTTTTGGACTATAAGAGTGGTATTTGTGCCTCCTTCATGCCATCCACATATTAATTCCAAATAACTTACATTAGCTAGCCACAACGAGACACACAGCCCCCCATATCTCTCTCTCTCAATTGCCAGAGAGTACAGTACACTAAGGATTGCTGTCAACAATTTACTACTACCTTTTTATATTTATTCAAAAGCTGAATTTCATTTCCAATTTACCTGGTAATTGGAGTAATCAATAAGAATTGAAATGGCCCTCAATTTGCTTTCTCCTGCTGAAATTAAGTCAATCTCTTTCTGGGACACTTCAAAGTCCAGCTACAATCTTAGCCATCTTAAGTTCTCAGGTTCTTTATTTCTAAACCCCATGTAGGAGTTTCTTGATTTGGACAACTTTGTTTAAAGTTTTTATCTTTTGTGTTGTTTTCTTCAATTTTGAGTTGTGGGGGTGGTTAAAGATTATCTTTTTCCCCCTTTTTTTTGCTGCAAGAATTGTTTTTTAAACTTCTTGTATGATTTTGACTGATTTGGGGTTGAAGGGTGTTGTGATTTTTCTTGATTTAGGTGGATTGTCTATAAGAAGAAAGGAGTGCAGTGGGGCATTTGCTAAGAGGGTTCAGTGTTCAGCACAGCCGCCACCACCTCCTGCCTGGCCTGGAAGGGCTGTTGCTGAGCCAGGAAGGCAGAGTTGGGATGGTCCAAAGCCTATCTCAATTGTTGGGTCGACTGGCTCTATAGGAACTCAGGTTGGTAAATTTTGGAATGGGCTAAAAGACTTACTGAAATTGTGTTTTGAGTCTTGATTGGTTCTGGCTTGAAGTTGGGATAAAGTTGTAGTAGAAATTTTTATAGCTTTTTAGGTGTTAGTTACTTGCAGTTACAGTGTCAACTAAAATTTCAACTGTTTCCTCTAAAAGAGGATGAAGAGATTCAAATTTACCTATATTCCATTCTGCATCTTTTTTATCTGTTCTTTATTATTAGTGGTGTGCTGCTTTTGCTACTGTGCCAATTATGCCAGTTGTCTATTGCTTCTTTTTTCTTTTCTTTTTGTATTGTTTGGGTGAATGAAATTCGAGTTAGTATAGGTTGCTTGGTATTTGAGAGAATCAAAATTTTGTTTTGATTCTCTACTTTTTATACTAATATACAGGAAGTCCTTCCAATAAATCAATGCAAATTATTACTTTTACAACAAAAAAAAGGCAGTTATCTTTTGCTTAAGTTCTTCGTTGCTTCAATTCAAAGTTTGTTTCTGCAGACATTGGATATAGTCGCTGAGAATCCGGACAAGTTTAGAGTTGTTGCACTTGCTGCTGGTTCAAATGTGACTCTTCTTGCTGATCAGGTTAGTATTTGTTTACTGAATGTCAGTGGAGAGGACCATAAAATGTCAAGTCTGAATAGAATAAAGACATCCAACCTCTCAGCTTGCTTTGTTATCTGTATCTCTGCATTAAGATCTTGAGGCATTATATAGTCTGCTGTCAATAACACGACTGGTGTTGTTTAAAGATATGATGAGTATTCAATTATAAAATGGTTCCTCCTTATACCACCCACTGATTTCCTGCCCTTCCCATGCTACAAGCCTAGATGTGTCATGTTTGCAGTACTTCAATTGACACATCGCATTAACCATGTTGAAACACAAATATCAGGGCCCAATTATTACCATGTTTTATTTGGTTTTGGATGATCCACTCAAGAGAATGGTGAAAATCACTCAAGCTCGTTTTATATCATATGCTATTTACATTTTGTATCCGTAATTTGAACGAGTGTGGTGGAAATATTGGTTCCTCAACATGGATACCCCAACTAGATCAAGCTTCTGTTGTCAGACTCTCTTATCTGTCAGGTGTAGTTTGGTCTTTGGCTCTGATGATAAACTTCGTTATCTCCGTGTAGGTCAAAACATTCAGGCCAAAATTAGTTGCTGTAAGAAATGAATCATTGGTTGAAGAACTCAAGGATGCTCTTGCTGATATGGAAGACAAGCCTGAGATTATACCTGGGGAGCAGGGTGTCATCGAGGTTTGTCCAACTGTCCCTAACTTTTTTCCTTAGCGAGTAGAAGTTCATTTTACTTGTTGGTAATTACTTTTTTGACCTTTGAAAGAAATATGTTAATTATTGTTGTCTATGATGTATTTCAGGTTGCCCGCCATCCTGATGCTGTCACTGTAGTTACAGGAATAGTTGGCTGCGCAGGTTTGAAGGTAAGGTTGAGGTTTTAGTCTATCTGAATCATTTTGAAATCATGGTGACACATCTTCCAAGAGATCCGTATAAATATCTATTCTAAAAAGCTAAGTGGAAGTGAAGAGTGCTGAGAGGGTAAAAAGTGATTTGTTATCCTTTTTTGTGGGGGGTTGGGGGGTGGGGGTGGGAAGGAGGACGGAATGGTTGTCCTTTGGAGGGAGCTGTAGAAAAGCCATACCCGCTTAAGTAATAATCAGAAATCAACTAAAAGGTTTCTCCAAGTCGCTTAAAGGCTTTATAATGGCAGTGCTGGAAAGACTTCGGATTTTACCCCACAATGAAGCAAAAAGGCCTTCTATCTGTCCATGTTAGGAGATAATAATACATTCAGCTAACTCTTGATTCCTTTGGAGATATAAATGCACACAACTCCAATCATCTAGAAACAAAAATACTTCTTCAACAGAGCTAGCTCCCTTCTATAAGATAATCATGTTTAAAACAATTATAGCTAAAAGTAGCATCGTGTGCTAGTTTAAGTTACTGAAAAAAAATGTTGGTCATTGCTCTTCTTGCTGTGCTCTTTGATAAAGCATCTTTATATGTCTTTCTCGGCTAATATATAACTAATGAATCATCGAAGAAAAAATGTGCATCATTTAGAAGATGTTCTCAAATTTGTTAAGTCTTTGTTTGCTTTACTAGCCTACAGTGGCTGCCATCGAAGCAGGAAAGGACATTGCTTTGGCTAATAAAGAGACTTTAATTGCTGGTGGTCCATTTGTCCTTCCTCTTGCACACAAGCATAAAGTGAAGATTCTTCCTGCAGATTCAGAACATTCAGCTATATTCCAGGTACAGTTCTATGAAGATGAGATTGTCTTAAGATCTTTCTGCAAAACTTACCAAGTATGATCATTTGTGAATGTACATCATGCACCTCTTATTAGCCTTCTGTTTTGTATTGATAAATGTCCAACATAAATTTCTGCCACCTTGGTTCTTTAAGGCTAAGAGAGAAATATTTAATTGTTTTTCTTGGTTTCAGTGCATACAAGGCTTGCCAGAGGGTGCACTTAGGCGCATTATATTAACTGCATCTGGAGGGGCTTTCAGGTGTAAAATCTTAAAACGTTGATTGGATACTATAATCTGTTCAATGTCTTAGTTTTAATACTCATAATGCAGCATTCATTTTAATCTGCAAACCAAAGAATTCAAATTCATTCTGTTGTCTTCCTTTCTTTTATTGAAACAGTTACTCGGAATGTTTTGCCTACTTTATTTTGTTTTGTTATATCCCTTATTTTGTATTTCTCCTCCAAATGTCCCACACGTACCCTAAATAAATTCAGAAGTTTTATTTATAACTAATTTATTCATCTTTCTTTTAGTCATATGTACATCTTGTTAACCTTAAAACTGATATTATTGTCTCTGATAGGGACTGGCCAGTTGAGAAGTTGAAAGAAGTTAAAGTAGCTGATGCTTTGAAGCATCCCAATTGGAACATGGGAAAAAAGATTACTGTTGATTCTGCCACATTATTCAATAAGGTATCTCAATTGTTATTTTTAGACCATTGCTCCACTATCGCTGCTTCGTACATTTCAAGCTTTTATTCCATATGTGAACCATGGGAGTATGTTATGAATTATTTGTCTTAGCCTGGGTTTAAAGGTTTGTCTTGTTCTTAGGGTCTTGAAGTTATCGAAGCTCACTACCTTTTCGGAGCTGAGTATGACAACATTGAAATTGTCATCCATCCCCAATCCATCATACATTCGATGGTGGAAACACAGGTAAAAATCTTGTATTTCCCCTCCCTTCAGCTATGAGATTATATCAATTATGTAATCGTAGATGAATATGCTGGTAACTCCATGCTCATAAATTGACAGCTTTGGAATTCTTTTTCCTTCTGTAATTTGTAGGATTCATCAGTATTGGCACAACTAGGATGGCCTGATATGCGTTTGCCCATCCTTTATACTTTATCCTGGCCCGACAGAGTTTACTGTTCTGAGATAACTTGGCCTCGCCTTGATCTTTGCAAGTAAATAACATTCTTTCTTTGTGATTCATTTTATTTTGCGTATTCCTCTAAGCTCATTAGAGATATATGTTTGCTTACAACTCTGCTTATTTACTTTCCAAATAAGAAATAAGATTTCCTTTCCAGTTAGTATAAATAATTCTGAGTGTAATGATATAGGCTCGGATCGTTGACATTTAAAGCCCCTGATAATGTAAAATACCCATCCATGGATCTGGCTTACTCTGCTGGACGTGCCGGAGGGACAATGACTGGAGTTTTGAGTGCAGCAAATGAGAAGGCAGTGGAATTATTTATTAGTGAAAGGTATGTAGTATTTATTCTTACATTCAACTTCTGTACTGGATCATGAATATATTTCAAATATTTGTTTTGCTGATAATTTAAGATTCAGTATGGCACCTGCTGCTGGTAGTTATAGTGACATCACCTTTTGTTGGGGTTGTCAACTAATTCGTCAAGGGATGCGAGGTCATTGCATCTCTTATAGTTAAGCCGCATGTACTAAATTCTTGATATTTATCGGCAGTCCTTCCAAATAAATGATGTTTTTCGTTTTTAAATCTACCAATAGCTTAGGTTGCCTTGGGTGTCCATAAGATGACAATTAGTGTTGAAGCTAAGTAATCTTGTTTGACTATAGAATATTAAACACTTAGGTGTCCCTTGTACTTTCTGCATAGATCTATTCTTTCTCATTGGACGTGGTTCAGAGTTATCGATAAATATCAAAACGTAGCCTATTCTTCTCATTTTCCTGTTACTGTCTGACTGGCAGAATATATATGTTTAAGATGTATCTGAGTGGCAGAATATGCTCTGCTACTATTAGATCTTAGTTTCATGTCTTGATTTTCTTACAAATGACCCACCGGATGATCAATTAAAAGGAAATAACTGATGAATTTTGTCCTTGTTTCAGAATTAGCTACTTGGATATTTTCAAGATTGTGGAGTTAACATGCGCGAAGCATCGGGAAGAGTTGGTGTCTTCTCCATCGCTGGAGGAAATTATACATTACGATCTGTGGGCTCGAGACTATGCAGCCAGTTTGGAACCATCATCTGGTTTGAGTCCAGCTCTTGTATGATTTGTTTTTTCGGTTAGCACCAACATGTTTACCCAGTAAAAGGGAATTGTTAAAGGGTGGGGCAATATGCAAATATGTATAGTAGTGAATGTAATATGATTAGGTTACATGTACTACATCAGTGAACTCCTCACCCTTTTTGAGTAAATTCTTTTTTTGATAATCTTATATATATATTTCCCCTTCCACTTTAGCTATAGCCTATACATATAAAACTCATTTATTAATCTTAATTTGAAGTAATTAAACTCCTCAAATAATTAGTACATCATGTCTACAATGTAATAATATCAAATGTCAAATGATACCCTAATGTACTGTTATTGGAACTTCGATCTATTCTTCGATTTTATGTACACAGAGATTCTGCAACGTTTCTGTTTTTACAAACTACTGGTTCCAAACACATCAGTACCAACCTGTGTCATGCATGCAAAGTAGGGGTGTGCAGAAAGAAACGAAAAAAGTGTTATTGGGTTATTAATTTTGTAATGATTTTGATTAAAAAATATATTGAGTTAACGAACTTCTATGCTGATTACATAGTATGCCCACGATGATATTAAATGTACATTTTCTTTTGATAATTATAATTATATTTTTTATTAGTTCAATTTTACATTGAATATCAAATAATAGTGTAAAATAAGCAAATCATGCATTTGTAAGGACATTGCTTAAAGTGCATTAAGTATGTTTTAGTCCTAAAATACAAATATTCATTTACTTTGAAAATTAAAATATCTTTTCCTTGTAATTGCATAAATTTATTTTATATTAAAAAGCTATTGGAATTTTTCTTTTTAGTTTTATGATACAATATAACGAAATAAAGTATATTCGATTCTTTTCATATAAAAGAAAATTAAAATATTTTTGTCATGTTGAATTCTTAAGTAGAGTACTATTCATGAGAATATAGGTAAATATGGGTAAACTAGTATTTTACTCAATCCCTTTTTAGTCACATCAAATATGGGCCATTTTATGTTGATCGATTTTCAACCTGTTCAAATTTGACCCAACCTGTCCATTTGCCATCACTAAATGAGATGAACCAAAATCATGGTGATATATGTATTATTATTTTTTTATTTAATATCTGATATTCTAATTTCTTCATTGAGAATAATAGAATATTACTAGTGTTTGATTTAAATATGACAATCAATCAGTTGATTTAACCGGGTGGAAAAAGGATTACCAAATTGATATCATGGTTGAAGTCTTTGAGATAATTATATGTTAAAGGAACATTCAGACATTTACAATTCCTACGAATAAATGCATGCTATTTTGTGTGGGATTAAGAAAATCAAAAGAAGACAAAATAATGTATGGAATTACATAAAGTTTGTAAACTAAGAAAGTGTCTCAAGCAAAGCAAGCGGAATGTTAAACTCACTGATGCATTGTTGAATTGTGGATACACACAGAGTCATTTGGATTACTCAATTGTTTACCAAGAGGAAGGAGTAGTAGTATTTTTTAGTGTATGTGGATGACTGATTGATTACTGGAAATGATTATGTACTGACAAAGCAGGTCCTGCACCTTCATTTTAAAATCAAGGATTTGGGAGAATTGAGGCATTTCTTGGGAATAGAGTTCTGTAGATCAGAGCAAGGCATAGTGATAATATATCAAAGAAAGTATGCTTTGGAGTTAGTATCAAAAATAGGATTATCAGGAGCTAGACCATCTTTAACACCTTTGGAGACCAATATGAAGCTTGTAAGTGCTGATTATCTACAAGATGCCTCTGATGAACTATTTACTGATATAAACAGATGCCAAAGATTGATTGGCAAACTACTATACCTCACAAACACTAGGCCTGATATCACAAAGATAGTGATAGTGGTAGAAGCAGTTAGCTAACTAATTAATTGTAATTGTTTTCTATTATTAATACTGTTAAGTTCTGTTAGAGAAGTAGTCAGATAGTTAGTTACTATTGCTTCAGCACATGTATGTATAAGTAGCTGCTTCAATCTTCAATATCATAAATTTCCCAAATTCTCTCTCAGTTTCTACATTACTGCTAATCAATAAACGGATGAAAGTTTTTCTTCATTGTGTTCCTGCCTTATTCTTGAATTCAAGAAAATTAGTCAAGTTAGTGTTTTTTAAAAAAAAAATCCTGATTTTTCTTTGATTCTTATCTTTTTTATTTTGTGAAATAGTTCTTGTTCTGTTTTTTTTTAGAGAAATACATTGAAATTTCTCATTTCTGCATTTTCTTTGTTTCGTATTTTGTGAAACAGTTCTTGTATTTCCTCCCGGTGACATCGTTGAAGAGGTGGAGGTTGTTTTTTCTGATCTGGTTAAGCGGAATTTCGTAAAGGGTAAGTTACTTTTGTTGATTTCAATGGTATAGTTAGGTTCTGTTTTTTTCCAAATTAATAGTTTGTATTCTAAAAAGATTGAAGTTATATCAAAATATGTCGCAAATTGCTTTGTGGTAATAGTTTGCATTTATTGATCCTTGGAGAATCCATTTGGGATAGACTCAATAGGATGTTGATCAGATGACTGAGTATTCTCAGTAGATTGGTCTACTTGGACCAATTAGCAAACTTCCTGTTTTTTGTGAACCCATACAATCTGTAGCATTTGTCCACCACATGACCTGGTTTTTTGCAATATTTACATACGAGCATGGACTTGTGCTGGTCGAAACTTATGTTCTCCTTGAATATTATCATGCCCAGCTATGTGTCACGGACTTAGAGTATTTGCTAAAGTTCCGTGTGGCCCTCAGTAATCTTTCAAGGTCTTGTAAGCTCCTTGAATTATTATCATGCCCAGCTATGTGTCACGGACTTAGAGTATTTGCTAAAGTTCCGTGTGACCCTCACTAATCTTTCAAGGTCTTGTAAGCTCAAGGAAGCCTTTAAGACTTAGATCGCTAAGAGAATGCTTGAGAAAGAACTTAGAAAGAACAAAAGAGAGCTTTGGAAGAAGGCTTTTGTATTGCTTTGGAAGATAGCTTTACAACTTGCTTGGTACCTTTGCAAATGAGGGACACCTCTATTTACACTACTTCCTAAGGACTAAAGTGCAATTAATATTTACTTTATAAGTTCCTAAAATATTTACACTTTGGTCCCCTTTCTAGAGAATTCTACACTATCTTGGGACTGTCTCTAGCCTTCTTCTGAATTCTAAAATATTCTAGAGTTCTCCGCACAACTCTAGAGCAGTCTGCCCCTCTACGGACGCGGAATCAGGCTGAAATTGTGGCGGACGTCACATATGGATCCATAACTTGAAGTAGAACCATGGAAGTAGTCTTTAGGTTGAGCATAAGTCACATCTTTATTGTTTAGTTTTTGAGTTTTATCCTCGTTTTCGTTTTCAGCTTTTAACTTTTTTTTTTTTTTTAATATACTATGCAGATTGGTTGTAGTAGTTCCCTTTCTACATTGATCAGCAAGTAAAGAGTTCTAGGATGGGTTCTAAAACCAAATCCATTGGGAAAAAGAGATTGGGAGAGGCCTTCATTTGTGAATCAAATGGCTGTGTTTCAAGTTTCAAAACGCAAGAACTACTACAAGAACATGTATCAGCATTACATGCTGATCTTAGCATCTCATGCAAGTGTGGTGCAGGATTTGTTGACTTGTCTAAGTTGAGGCAACACAAACAAAAAGAAGCAAAAAGATCCTGCACAAACAAAAAGAAGCAAGCGATTCTTGAAAACCGGCGAAGGGTATGCTTTATTTTTCTTTTTTCTTATGGCTTGAGTGCTGACATTAAACGTTGCTGTCTAACAAAATTGAATTGTGATCGCAGGAGAAAATGGATAAGTTGGTTGATGACGACTGTATGTGCCAGTGAAGAGCAAAAGCAGCTTACAGCTTAGAGAAAAGATAGTGAAATTGTTGAACTGTATTTGATGTTGATGTTTGTAGGGAAAACTATTCCATCCTAGTAAAGATAGCAGCTTGAAAGTTCATGCTATCTGCCTTGATTTTGACCTTGGTTCAATGATCTTACTAGGTGTGCAAACTATACAATGATTGTAAAGACAAAAGTTTTAAACGTTTGTCATGTATGCCAAAACGTATTACAAGTGTTGTAAAATCATACACTAGCACTACTAGATTAGAAATCTTTAGTGCAAACTAGCACAAGAGTATAGTTTGGTCATGTCTTACTAAACCGCCATATGCATTAGTACTTAGGTTACAGTCTGATGATTAAACTTGGTAAATATGGAGAGACGTACACCTAAAAACACTTTGATGGAGGTTGCACATCTGAGTTGGTATAACTAGGAAATGGAGATCCAGGACATTGAAAACTTAAGAAATATCAAATTTGTCAGAATTTAAAGATCCGTCATTAGTCATCAAAGTGGTCGAACTTTAATCATATCCATACATAAAATGTTTATGCATGAATATTAGGTGAATATTAATATTTATAATTCATTAGTCATTAATGTGGCCAAACTATAATGTTGAAAATATACACATGCATAGAGCAATCTAGAAAAATTATCCATCATATATCATATATCATATTATTATAAGTGGGAAATTCTCAACTTCAAAGTTGAATTACTATTTAGTTCTTACAACAAATTAAAAAGTAATTAAATAATATTATTGAACAACATTTTTTGACAATTAATTTGAAAGTTGAAAAGACTTAATCAAAATGTTAATTAATTTGAAAATTGAAAAGACTTAATCACTTTATTAGGAAATTTGAAAGGATGCATGAAAAATGAAAAGAGTATAATCAGTTATGTAGGGAATTTAAAAGATTACATCACTATAAATAGGCTTATATCCTTTATTGTATGGAATTCAAATGGTTACATCTGTACCATGACTGACATACACTCATATTCATCATTTGGATTGTTATAACGAGAATTTTCCAGGCTAGATGGAATTCAAAGAATGAAACCATCTTAACTTCTTGGACAAATATGCTTGGTGCCTTGATAGGAGAATCACGGTTTGAGATATCAGGATTGATATAAGAAGAACAAACTCCATAAGATGAATCATCAGAGTTTTACTATTTATTCATGACTTTATTGACCTGACCAGGAAAAAAGCAGTTTTTCTATTTTTTATGATACTTTGAACGTGTAATATAGCACGTATCGAGAACTAGTATTTTAAATATTAATGACTAATTAACATGTACATCATAGTCAAACTTAAAAGGGGCTTATTAGCATTAAGAAATAACAAAATATTTCAATACAAAAATATAAGGTCTGTAAACACTCAACAGGCCTTTGAAAGAGTAGTTATGATGAATAGACAGAAACATTTTAACTTTATAGCCTTGATGGAAGTCATGGAGATATAAACATGTACAGACAGTGGTTGGGTATGGGTACAGCTTGGCATAACATCAATGGGAAGATTTGGGTATTTGTGAAAGATGAGTTCCAAGTTTAAACAATAATGGATACTGATCAGACGCTATCTTTAGTGTTGACTCAGGTGGAGGGCAATCAGGAAATCACTGTTTCATTGATTTATGCAAGTAATGATAGAGATACTAGAATAGAACTTTGGGATGCTCTTTATGAATTATCCACACAAATTCATTCTCCTCGGCTTGTAGAGGGGATTTTATTGTAATTTTAGATGAGGCTGAGAAGCTTGGTGGCCTGCCAATCTCATTTGCTGAGACTGAAGGCTTTATGCACTGTGTAATGTTTGTCAATTCATTGATATGGGATTCACTGGAAGCATATACACTTGGTGGAATGGTAGGTCAGATGATGCTTCCATATTTAAAAGGTTGGATAGGTGCTTGGGGAATCAGAGCTTGATGAATATGTTCCCGAATATTGAAGTTAAACACTTGATTAAACAAGGTTCTGATCACACTTTGATGATCCTCACAAATGCGGGGACCTGGTACCTGACACAGTGCTCTCGTTTAGATACAAATAGGGTACAGTCGTAAAAGTTGTCATGTCAGGTGGTAGGTGAAAAGTGCGGTGTCCTACACCAATAAGAAGAGCAGACGAGATTGTATAGTTCAGTATCTCACAAATGCAGGGACTTGATCCCCACAAGACTGCGACGTGAAAAGGTGAAAAGACAGCTGTCAGAAAAGCTGTCACCTCTGATGCGGTAGGTGCACAACTTTTCCAACAGCAGGCCTTCAGCCAATGGAATGGTTTCAACGAATTTGTGGGGAATTATATTATCTCTTTCCAACAAACACAAATTTAAGACTTGGCAAATTACTTTGATTTTCTCTGAAAATTCACAAGCTTGAACAGAAGGCCATCTTCAAGGAAGAACATTGATCAACTCAACAGAAGGACCTGATAGAATAAAGAAGAATCTTTGTTGTATTTAGAGTTTTGTGTCTTATGTGCTTACATTGTAAATCTAATCCTAATCTATAAAGGATTCAGATCTTGTTTCAATTTCTAAAAGTCTAAGTCATCTAGAGTTAGGTGATTTAGTGGGTAACATTGTTGTTGCTTAGTCAAAATCTAAATCGTCCTAAGAGTGGGAGTTTAATGAGCGGTGTGGTATCCGCTTAGGAAAATCTATATTAATCAGTGAGGTTTAGTATAGTGGGTAGTGTTGTATCTACTCCGACTCAGCTAAGTGATAGAAAATATTGCTTAGTGCGGAGATTAGTAGACTAATCTCATTTTGTAAACTGGCTTTTACTTTTGCTTGGAGAAAATTAGTGTAAGCAGTTTGAAAAGTCCGAACAGGTCGTGGTTTTCCTCCCTTGAGCAAGGAGGTTTTCACGTAAAGTTATTTGTCAATCTTTACTTTCAGCACTTATTTTTACTGTCTGTTATTGTAACTGTGATGAGGACCTGGTCCCATCGAAACAGGTGGACGCAACTTTTAGTTAATGTTCTTGCTGAGTCAAGGAACCTGGTCCTTGACTGATTGATAAGTGGACGCATACATATCAACAAAAGAAGATGGTAAATTGTTAAGAAACCTTTCAAATTTTAATTCAAGATCAATGGTTGTTGAATATAAAATTCAATCCATCTTATAATTTCACTCAATAGTTAGTAAGATGTCTCCTTTTAATTATTGTTTTAGCTTCTTTTTCTTTTTTCATGTTCATCGAGAAAAAAAATATAATATATAATTTATTAAGTTTTCATTTTCGTTAAATAACTTTTGAGAATTGATCGACTTTACCAAAAGAACGACTTTGTTAATGTTAAAGACTTAAAAGAATGTAGATGAAAGTCCACTAGTTTGTTAACTTGAACAATTTTGTTAACTTAAAAGAATTAAGTTTACCAAAAGAACAACTCTGCAGTTCCCCATTCATTGGTCCGACATAACTTTTGTAAAAAATCTAATTAATGAATTATGCAGAGTCCTCTGTTGTGAACGAACAAACAAACACAACGAAGAAATGGCAAACACGGATTCAACAATTTGGCCTAACGAACAATCAGTACCGTATCCTGAAGCAGTGCCAACAGCCAACCCAAACAGCTCTTGGCATTCTTCAGAATCTATATATGGGGCCATTTTTTCGCTGTCATCTCTGTGTTAACCATTCTCGCGATTCTTTTCGTGTTTAGTGGGAAGGTATTGTAGGAATCACGAGCGTGCAACGCTGTTGCGTAGCATTGAACAGAGATCTAGATTGTAGCTTTGGGTTGCTGAGGGGAAATTTATGTACGAATTGTGGTGAAAGTAGTAATAATGAGGGTATGGGATAAGATGTTGTTTGATGAATTAACAATTAGTCAATTTTTGCTACGTACATGTGCTAGTTTAGAAGCAAGAGTCATTTGTAAGTTGTTCTTCTGTTTTGAAGCAATTGATATATTTTATGAGTTGCTACTCAATGTTACTATTTGTTATTCACATGTGAGAATGATCAACTAATAAGATTTTAAGAATATGCGAATTCCGAATTTTGAAGTATATGAATTCATTTAAGTTAATATACAATATTTCTTTTTGATAATTTAATGGTCCACACACGAAACCTGAAGGTTTTGGATATCAATATATTGAAACTAAACAAGGGCTGAGCGGCTATAAGTAATCGTTTGGGTACGGTTATTTCTTCTTCTGTTGTATTCCCTTCCAACGGCAATTGATGATTTTGACAATATTCTGAAATAACTTTTGATGATCACTATGAACCAAGTTCACAGATATGTACCATACATAAAAAGGCGGGAAAAGTTCACACATATAGATATGAAATAGTAAAACATGTTTTAAGCAGAAATTTACTGCAAACGACTTCTATGAGGAAAAGGAAAGACAAACAAATCTTGTGAGGAAAAGGATTGTTTTTGTAAAATTTCAAAAATATATATATGTATTTTAATAATATTTTACTTTGATAATTTTTTTTTTGGGGGGGGGAACCTAAAAGGTTAAGGTTTAGATGGGGCGGCTATAAATAATCGTTTTTTTTTCCTTTTTCTTTCTGTTGTATTCTCTATTCTCTTCCGATGGCAATAATTGGAGCCGATTGTGTGCCAATGGACGCCATTGATATCTCTAGACAAAGAAAATCAGTGATTCCTTGGTTGATGCTTCCGCCGGAGGGCACTGTTATTCTACAGACTGGCAGAAGGCGATGTCATACAGTTTGAGCAGAGGCAACGTGAGGAGCCTGACGAAGACCTCTATTACTTGGGATCATTATTTCAAGGTTGGCTTGTTTATATACAGCAAAAAGACTCTCAAGTTTTTCTATTTAACCTAATCTCTGGTAGAAAAATCAAGCTTCCATCTGTTGAAACTCTTGCTGAAGATGTTAAGGGAGTCATTCGAAACACCCGAACTGATGTGATTGAAACCTTTCTTAACTACCAATCCCAACCGCGTACTCCACAACAGTTATCTAAATACATCATCAGAAAAATACTTCTTTCAACTCCTCTTAGGAATGATGACTGTATAGCCATGGCCATTTACGGCCACTATGATCTACTCGCATTCTGCAGGAGGCCGGATAATATCAATTCCTGGATTCCCTTAGATGGACCCTTACGACAATACACTCAAATTGTTTACCACACTAAAAAAAAATTATTTTTCGCTCTCAACCATTTTAGGGAGCTTGAAGCTTGGGATCTCAATACGGATCCAATCAACAGGTTCCGCGTTCACAATGAAGATTTGGGAACCTCCTCTAAAGAATGGCCTATTTCTTTCATGGATGATGATGAATTTGAGCGCAAGTCATCCTATTATTGGGATTCTGATTACTTGGTATACGACCATCATGTTGGGTTTATCCCACCTCGGAAGTGGAAGGGGCTGGTGGTCAATTTATAAGTGTGAGGGAAAACCTCAACCTTTGAGCTAGCTTTTGGGTTGAGAAGGCCCAAGACCACCCAACATTGGTATCAGAGCCCAGGTTGTCAACAAGTCTCAGCCCACCGGGAGAAACTGGGTTGTCGTTCTCTCCAGCCCAAGGCCCGATGTGTGAAGGGGGAGATTGTTGGGTTTATCCCACATCGGAAGTGGAAGGGGCTGGTGGTCAATTTATAAGTGTGAGGGAAAACCTCAACCTTTGAGCTAGCTTTTGTCTTGAGAAGGCCCAAGACCATCCAACACATCAAAGCCACGATCTTTTTATAGTTATACGATACATAGCCCCTGCCATTGATCAAGATGGAACTCTTATATTAGGACAATTTGGATGATCAATTTCCTTATCAGACTCAAACTTTTGATGTTTTCAAGCTTGATTTCATAAACCATGATCACATGGACCTTCAATACAACAGTAGCCTTGGCGATCGTGCATTCTTCATTGGCTCCAATACCGGTTTTGCTCTGTCAACCACCCAATTTCCTGAATTGAAGCCCAATTCTATTTACTTTACAGATGATCTGACTTGGGCTTACAGATACAGGGAGAAGCTCAAGTGTGGAGGTTATGATTTGGGCATTTATGATTATAAAGAAGGAAGCTTTTCATCGTGTTATTATCCCATTGATCTCGACAAGATACAGAGGATTCTACCAGCTCCTATTTGGTTCACCCCTGGCCCTGATGTTGATATTGATGCCCAATGTTTAGCTTAGTTTATCAACTTATCTCTGTTTCGTTTGTTAGGCTGTGTATTTTAATTTTTTATAATAAAGTAATTAGCTTTATATTTATAATGTAGCTCCAACGTCATCTTGTACAAAGATTTACATGCTTTTTTTTCTCTCTTTTCTTTTCTGTGTTTGATGCTAAAAAATCAAAGGTTCATGTGACCATGACATCTTCTTTAGGTAAAAGTTTGAGTAAAAATGTACTAGGAAAAAAATATGAAGCATCGACTCTTATAAAAAAAAAGCCCGTTAGTAGATTTCCTTAGTGTATGTACCTATACTTATGATTGTGACTTTTTTATGGTTGTCATTGCTGAGGAATACAAAGTACATTAGTGACTTGAGTAGTCTCACCTCCTTAGGTATATGGTTTTAATTAGACTCTTTTGTCCCATTAAAAATCATATGATTTGTTTCTCTGGTGTCATTTATCCATATTTTACTGTTTTCTGACACTAACAAAGATTTACCTGCAATATCTTATCAAATTGATCCTTGGTAAAACTTAAAATCACACCCTTGAAGTAGAAGTCTAGCTTTCTTTCTCACCCTGAGCTGATGTGATCATTATTTTTGACACACTTTTGTCCCATCCCGTTGTTGGCACACTGAAACAAACCCAAATGGATTACAATAGAACATGATTACAACTCTCAAACTACTACAATACAATGAAAATATTGAAACTACAAGTAACTAAAGGATAGAGATAAAAATGGGATGAGAAGTTTAAGAATTTAGAAAGAAGATTAGATAGACAAACGGTTTCTTCACCAAAATGCATAATCCTCTAAAATCGTAGATGACAACCATTTAAACTATACTCAACCTGGATCCCAAGAAACACTAGTATTGGGCTATCTAATTTTCAGGCTTCTTTGTGGGTTAGCCTCACGCCCAACACTTTAGCCAGACGTGTTTACAACGCATAACCTATGGGAAAGTAGCCTGACAATAGCATATGGAACTGTATAATCTAAATCACTTGTTTCAGATCCTGGCTGACTAGAACTACCATTGAAAGATTTTCTTTCTTGGACTTGAAATCAGCTGTTTTGGTTAAAGAAAATTTGGTTAATTATCTACCATACAGCTAAATCCAAAAAAAATAATACCAACAAGCAGGGGCGGATCTACATGAAGGTAAGGGGTTCACCCGAAACCCTTTGCTAGCGAATTATATTGTATATTAAGGTTAAATTATATTTTTATGAGTATATATATTTAAATAAACCTTTTCACCACATGTAAAAAGGTTAACTCGGTGGTCAAGGGGTTCGAAAATTTATATCAAAGGGTTCAATTTCGCGCGACAATAGTTTGCTCCATTTCTTTACTCTGCAAAATCACCAAATCAATTAGCAACTGAGATGGGCTCAAATTCTCAGTCCGATAAAAAAAAATATTATTTTTGAGCTGAAACTTTATTAAACTTACATAAATCTCATAGTATAAAGAGTAAATTATACTATGGTGTGTTTGGTATGAAGGAAAACATTTTTCATGTTTGGTTGGGACAAAAGTCTTGGAAAATGTTTTCCAAATCAACTCATTTTCCTCAAAATTAAGAAAAATGACTTCCCTTCAAAAATTAAGGAAAACATTTTCCAAAACTCTCCTCCAACTTCAAATTACATTTTTTTTTTTTGCCAAAACAACATTAGAAAATATTTTCATTTTCAAAATTTTATTTTTCACCCGATCCCTGACACCCACCCCACCCCACCCACCCACCACTGGCCACCCTCCTCCCCAAAAAATTTGAGTTCATTTTTAAAAAATATTTTTATTTTAAAACTTCTACCTCCCTCCCCCTAGCCCCCCTACCAGCCCTCCCCACCCCCAACTCTAAAAAAAAATTAATTTTATTATTTTTTTTTTTTTCAACTTCAAAAAAATAAATCACCTACCCCCTGCCCCGCCAGCCCCCCCTACCCACCCCTAACCAGCCCCAGCCCCCCTTCCCACCCCCACCCCCCAAAAAAATAATTAAATAAAATTTATTTCTAAAAAATATTTTCAATTTCATAAATTATTTTCTACTCTAGTAAAAACAAAAGATGTTTCTCAAAAAACATTTGTTTATTCATAAATCAAACACTAAAAATCATTTTTGAAAAACATTTTCCACTCACTAACCAAACATGAGAAAATAAGTCCAAAATCTACTTATTTTTCATGGAAAATGTTTTCTAGGAAAACATTTTCCATGGAAAACATTTTCCTTCATACCAAACACACCCTATATTTCAACTCTTTTCTAATTTACAAAAATCCCCTAAAATATGAGTCTTCCGAAAACATCCCAATATCCATAATACATCCCAATATCACTAGTTCTTGAACACGATGTTACATGTGTATTTCATGTTAAATAGTTTATAAATACTTTAATTCAATAATTTGAATTAAATTTTTTAGCCTCATAAATATACAACTTTTTTATAGACAATTAAATTAAAAAAACTAAAAAGAGAGAAAACAAGAAATTCCCAACTTTTTTGATAATGGGAAAATTCATTTTGTTGGTAAGTTATAACTTTTCTTTACAAATTTATATTATTTTTACAATAAATCTTTAGTTTTTCTCATAAAAAATCTTCATTTTATAAATAAGAAATTTAACATTATCATTTCTAAACAAGAAATGTTAATTAATTCCTCCGTGATAACGAGTAAAAATAATTTAAATATTATTAATAGTAATATTAGGGTGTATTCGATAGGAAGGTAAATATTTTCTAAACAAATGAGTTATTTACTTAATTTTTTTTTTGTTTGTTTAGTACATAACAATACATATTATATTTTTCTAAAATTATTTATACATAATCTAGACAAATACTTCAAAATGTGAGGATGCATATAAGTGTAGGAGGTGGAGGGGATGGGGTTAACAAGGGTGGGGACGTGGGGGGAAAGAGAAGTGTAAGGGGGCGGAGATGGTGATCATGGAGGTGAGGTGCGTTTGAGATGGTGAAAATTTCAACAAATTTAAAGATATAACCTTAGATCCAAACTTTAAAATTAATAAATTTATACTCTTTTTTAATGTGATTGATTTTCATAGTATTTATTTATAATATATAATATATACCTGATCGATAAACTTTTTATGTTTTTATAATATATAGATGATCACTCATGCAATTTATAGAGTAGCCCGTGTATTTTCACTACTAAAAGCGAATTACTCAATTTTATTTAAATAAAAAAATATATATTGAGATCACTCATGACACAACGCTAGGTTAATCAATAATAAACCAAATAATTTTTTTATTTACTTGTTCAAATTTTAAACACTCTTTAACAATTCTTTTTTTACTATTCCAACAACCTAAAAATTTCTCAAACAGACGAAATCCAGAATTCTAAAAATGAAAAATTAAAAATAATATACCAATTAAGGATGATAATTAAAACAACCACCTTCTTTTTTTTTGAATAATAAAACAAAGAAACACAGCCAACTCGCATTTATTTAAATCACACTTAGAAAAGAAAGCACACACAACAGCGCAGCCAATTTCTACAACACCACACATACAAAAGTATATTCCCTCTTACGTGTGGACTTTAATTTAGATCATATTACGTATAAACCAAGTAAAGAAATGTTCAAGTGTGTACACATATATCACTCCCTTCGTTTCATATTATTTGACTCGATTATTTTTAAATTTTTTAATTAAAAGTATATTGTATTAAATTAATTCTGCTATAATATTTTACAATTTTATATTTAACAACTATGAATAATAATATAATCATTTAATACTATAAAATAAAATATTTATTTTTGATATAGACGAAATACCTACATTATACGTTGACACCTCAAAAGTCAAAAGTCAATAATTCCAATTTTCCACCGATTGTTTGGTATATACGATGTAAAGCACAACAACTTATAGTACACCTTCCCTCACCTAATCATATCCCTTTTCCCATTTGATTTTCCGTTTCGAATTAGTAGCCTTTATAATCTCAAACCGACGCCCGCACTTTCCACCTTTTATACCAAACTAACAAACAAACGCTCTCTCTCTCTCTAGATTTTTGTGTTTGGGAATCAGTGAGTTTGTTGGAGAAATGCAGGCGAGGTGGGAGTCATCACAGTCTCCAAGTTTTAATAGTTACTCTAATAAGAATTTGGCTGAAATTGCTGATAGAGTTGTACAAGAGTTCAGGGCTGAAAATGGAACAGATGAGGAGTTTTTTGTTGATGATGATGGAGGTTTGAGTTGTTTTGAGAGTGGAGGAAGGTGGAATGAGAAGGAGGAGGAACAAGGAAATGAAGATGAAGATGAATTTGAGTTTTCATTTGTAAAACAATCTGAAACTTCACCTGTTGCGGCTGATGAGATTTTTTATAATGGACAGATCCGTCCGATTTATCCGCTAGGGATTTGTTGTCGGATTTCATGAATGGTAGATCTAATTCGAATTTTCTTCTGCTCGACCGAAATCGATTAGGCTTCCGTTACGGAAGCTTTTCATGGAAGAAGAGCGAGAAGGTAATTTTTCGTGCTCATCATCGGAAGCTGATGATCTGGAAGGTATTCCTGAGGGAACGTACTGCACGTGGAGGCCTAAAACGGAGGAAAAATCTGCCGGAAGTTGTAAGAAGAGCAGCTCCACAGGCTCCTCAAAACGGTGGAAGTTTCGTGACCTTCTTTACCGGAGCAATAGCGACGGTAAGGATACTTTCGTCTTTTTGACTCATTCGTTCAGAAAGAAGGAAAACAAAGCAGAGAAGACGACGACTGATAATGCAACAAAGGTTACCGCAAAATCAAAGGGAATTCCGGTGGCTGATGGTTGCCCGGCGATGCATTACGTGAAAAACGGAGGCGGCGAGAAAAGGAAAACCTACTTACCGTACAGGCAAGATCTAGTCGGGTTTTTTGCTACGAGTCGGAATGTAATGCCATTGTGATGTGAATACGTGATTTATTAATTAAGCTCCTTATTAATTATGATTACGTAGTTGATTTGCTGGTTTTGGAGTGATTTAGATTGATTAAATTAGAGAGTAAATGATGATTAGATCATGAATCAATTGTCTGTAAATATCTGGATAAGTTTTGTCCTTATCCTAGTTTGATGAATTATGAATGAAATTTTCGTACTAGTATTATTTCTTAATTCCATTCAATAATAATCTTGAGACTCAAGAAGCTCTAAACTTTGCTTCCGACTCAAATTTATAACCTTAAGATCGAAAGTGAGAATTCTTACCTTCAAATAACTCTTTTTTGTCAGTATTTGCTTTCTACTCTTTCGAAAAATCAATGCAGTTTCTCGAAGGGATTGAATTGTCTTAACCTTTCAGATAGTTCCCTCATTGCCAAGCAAAACACAAATTAATAATCAGTGTAGGGCATATGAATTCATGATCGTGATAGCAAGAAAGAAGGAAAAACTAAGTGTGTTACTAATATTTATGCAAGTTGTTGTGGACCTTAAAAATAATGGCATACATGAAGGTCTTAGATTCAAATTCAAGCTCTGAGTTTGAGAATAGGTAAAATCATCCATTCAAATTAGGTATAAATATATGCATATAACAGGTGTATTTGTCCGGACTTACGACATATAAGCATCCATGTGAACGCATCCCATGCTGATGTACTTGGCTTCCGTTTTCCCTTCCACAATCTATGAAGCTTGCATATAAAATCCATTAATTAAATTTGATATATTGAAAATAACAATTCATTACTCCCTTCTCCCATATCAGTTATTTACCGCTAATAGAAATAGTTCTTTCAATTTATAAAATAATAGAATTGATTTTGTTTTTTGAAATTGTAAACAAGTTCATAAAGTTGCACTACAAGAAACTTTGAACTACATAGAGATTTTTCTGGAATCAGTATTAAAATTTGCAAGAAAGAAAATAAGTTTCATGCGAATTTTTCATACTAATCCCCAGGAAATACTCAGGTACTTCACACTGTTTTTTAGTGTTGGAAAAGTTAAAAAAGAATTCGGTGAATTAGTAAAACTATCTTTTTTATTTATACTCTTTTCTTTCACTTTTACTTGTTACATTTTGACTTGACACACTTATTAAGAAATAATTATTGATATAGATATTTTACAAACTATCCTCTATTAAATGATGTTTTAAAAGAAATTAATTTTTTTATAGGCCAAAAGTGAGGAGTAAAATGAAATCTATTTTAAAAATAATTAAAAGTAAATAGGAGTAATACGTAAAGGAGAGAGTTCATAATCAAATAATCAATGTGAACAACCAAAAGAATGTCATTGATGATTGCAGATTAGAATGTCGGAGGCTTATGTTAATTATTGTGATTATTGATACTAATATTTGGTCATCAACTACCCAATCAATGTAAGATTTCTTGCAAGCAAGGTAAAGCTTTTCTTAATTAATGAATTTTTATTAATTTTAAGGAATATCAAAAGTTCATTAATTTTATTTCTTTCTAGAAGTGAAAAAGTCAATCGGGATATTAGGAGCAAGTTAATCACAATTAAATTACTATTTTAATATGTAGTACTCTCTTGGTCTCATATTAGTTAATCAATTTTCTTTTTACACGTTAAGTTATCATAAACAAAAAACTAGTTTTACTAATTCACCGCTTAAGAACCGGATAAATTTTTCCCTCTTTCTTTGAACACCTTAAAATAGAATTAATAGTATGATAATATGAAAAAAAATAATAATATTTTCTTAATTTAATAAGGTGATCAGCTAATATAAAATAAATATTTTTAATAATATCAACTAATATGGGCAGATAGGGAGTATTATTATTCTTAACACGAAAATGATTTGGAAAATTACATTCTACCTTTGATTAAAAGATTGATTTGGAAAATGGAACCTTCGAATATGTCTTCTCATCTTGAGAATTGCGATGTTTATCAGATTTTTATTAGATATCTAGAAAAAATTGGAATATAAAATTTAACATATGAAGACTTTTGGTGGATAAGAATCTAAGACGTTCTATTATTTGAAGTTGACAATCAAATATTATATTCATGTCCTTGTTATGTAACATGTAAAAATCATTTGGTTTATTGAATGCTTAGTTCTGAAAATATAATTCTAAAATCAGTATATTCCACTTAAGAGATCAAATATCATATAATATTGAACTTAGTCTTAATTCAAACTATGTTGATGAGGAAATTTATATATAAAAAACATATTAAATAGATTTCATGTGTGTAAATCTAAATTAGACTGAGCAATGAATTATGAAATAAGCTAGATAATAGGAGGAAAAAAAAAAGACAATGTTATGTAGGTTTTGCTTCTTTATAATTTTTCTTTTGAAATTTTAAAATAATCTGCAAGTTCTATAATTTTCATCATGATCTTTGCCTTTTGATGAACATTTTATGTACACTAAGTAAATCTATATTATATAATAATTTATAAATCACACAAAACTTCTTAAACTGCCCCAGAAAAGTCCTCATACATCTTTCCCTTTTTTTGTCTTGTGTATTATCGTGCCACGCTTAGGCATGAAGTCATTGTTTACTTTTCTAAACAAAACTTCTTAAACTGCCCACAAAAGTCCTCATACATCTTAACCTTTTTTTGTCTTTGTGTATTATCGTGCCAAAACTTCTTAAACTGCCCACAAAAGTCCTCATACATCTTAACCTTTTTTTGTCTTTGTGTATTATCGTGCCACGCTTAGGCATGAAGTCATTGTTTACTTTTCTAAAAATAAATACCTTACTCTTTTTTTTCTTTTAGTTTTATTGGTTGTTGTTGCGTGTTTTTCTTCGTCACGATCTTTTATATTAAAAAATTAATTATTTTTAAATAATTTAATTAAATTCACTCATACTCCATTTTAATAAAAAATTGTCTTTTTTTAATTTAATAACTTGATATATAATTTTAAAATTTAACAAAGTTTTTTAAATTGAATTTCATAATCTTAAATCAAAGACCTTCATTTATTTTAACTTTTTTATCTTATATTCATTTTTATTCAATTTTAAGATGAATTATTTTTTCCCCTTTTGGCAATTTCCTTTCTAGTTTTAACTTTCACGTGACATGCTCAACACTATATATTAAAGGATATTTTAATATATTTTATATATTTTTAATTAAAAACATAAAATTAATTTTTTATATATATATTTTAACACTCATATCAAGCTAAAATCAAATCAACAAAATAAATAAATAAAAGTATAAGCTAACTATTCTTATCAACAAAAAAGTAGTGTATGTGGATGATTGTATAGTGATTTGTGGCTCATATGATAACAGTGATGCCAAACCTTTAGCACCTGAAAAAGTTGGATCCAACCAGACAATAATAATCTCTTAAAAGAGGATTGGGAACTCCATTTTTTCCTTTTTCATCCGAATAAAACGTGATATTTGTATTAAAGTCTGATTAATTTAAATTCATGTTCTATAGGCTTTTGTTTGAGAATAAATTTTAAATTTGAGATTCTTCCAAAAGCATAATTTCAAATTCATACTCAATATAAACGGATAGTTCATACCCTTTGAAAAGATTAAATTAAAGAATATTAGATTACTATTATTGATTTTTTGAACTAATGATTTTTTGTAAAATTATGTATGTTTGGAATCACGTAATAACATGAAATCACAAATATTTAGTAACAATGATATAATGTAATGTATTAATGTGGCGCATCAAATTATTTTAATACCTTTTTTGTTATGAATTATAATTTACTCATTTGAAAAGATAGTATAATATATAGTTGAGAATTCTTTCTGATATTTTTCACTTAATATGAGATTTTTATGTTTATTGAAAAAGTATAAATTAAAAACTCTAAATTACATATTGAATTTAATTTCATATCATGCGATTTTAAATCATACCAAACGGACCCATATAATTATTCATTTCTCTTTGTTTTTTTCTTTTTGTGCTTTTTTTAGAAAATAAAAATCACTTAATTTGTTTCTCTAGAATTATTTGCATCTTTATTCAGAAATCATCCTTCCCTTTTGTTTATTTCTGTTTTATTCCTTCACCAAATTCTTTGTTTTATTCAGAAAAAGGAAACCATTATTTTCCCTTTTTTTGGGGGGGGTAGTCCGTTCATTCAACGTCCTTAGTTAGCATCACTGCAAAAGCTTCCATTAAATATATTTTTGGAAAATGTGCAAAGTGGCTTGTCATAGATCGATAGTAACTTTATTCAGATTTTAATGTGAGTATATATTAAAATATATAAAGGGAATTATTTTCAATGTGAATTGTATCATATTTAGTTTATTCAGAATGAAACATAAAAAAATTGGATCGAATCAGATGTGAGTTGATTTATTTGGTTATTTGATGAACATGAATTAAGTTAAAAAATCTCTCTCTTAGTTTATATATATCATTTAATTAAAATTTATGGTCTAAGGCTTCTTAATTTTTGTACTATAATTATTGAATCGAAAATAAAAAAATGCTATTATTAGTAATAGTTTTCAATTACACAAAATGATTGTTGTGACAATTAAATTAAGCATAAGTGGTACACTTCATAAGTTTATTGATTACAATCTACATGGGGTTAAGTAAAGTAGTCTCTTTTTAATTGATAAAAATAAGGTGAATGACATCGGTAATGTGCCACTTTGGAATGAAATAAGCATATGTAAATTCCTTTATAACGAAAAATATATTAGCTTTAAATAATAAAATTAAGAGGTATATCAAAAAAAAAATTTAAAAAAATATCCTTGAAAATAACCCCACAAGATAATTTTAATAAAGAATATGTAATATAATTTTCAAATCTTTTATCTCCAAAAAGATCAAATCTCTTTCATAAAAAAAAATTATAAAAATAAAAACAAGTTTGTAAATAACTACGTCATCAAATCTTCAAGAAGGTTGTAGTAAGGTAGCAACAACATGATCATCAAAGAATATGATATAATGAATTAGATTGTTCCTTCCTCAACTAAATATCTCAAATTTAAGTCCAGAATATATAAAAAAACTTTAATAGAGAGTGTTTTCTCCCGAAAGAAATCATATGCGATATGAATTTAAAATAATAAAATTTTAATGTGATTATCAAACATAGTACGAAAAGAAAAAAGAAATAAAGTAGCAAGAGCATGTGGAATGTTATTAGTTGAGGGCTATTTTCACCGACTTTTCTTTTAGTTTCATTCATAGTCATCAGAATACAAAAGCCAGTGTCCATTTTTCCTTGAGTTTCTACGGACACCAAAATTTCTTGGGTATCTAATCAAATCCATATATGTAGCAAGTCAACTTCCATGAATTTTCCTATTAACATACCATTTTGTATATTGCACTAGAAAAAATTGAATCTTAATCAGTTATACAATAGTGATATTTCAATTAATATATAACTTATGTTTTAAACATTTGAGTAATGAATTTTGTATTAATTCTAATGTATATTTTCATAGTGTTATAGCAATACTATACGAATTATATATTTTGGTACTATATTCGATTTGTACTTATTTATTTTTATGAATATCAAATACCAAATAATGTTAAAATATATATAAAAAAAATAGTATAATTTCAAAGTTATAGTATCAGAAATTTTAATATGATAATCCGATATCTATCATATGATGTGCCCTGCCCACCACCACTACTACTAAATGCTAAAGTTTGCAAATCTTTCACATTATTAGTACGTCACGTCAGATATCTATAGAATTGACCGAACTCAATAATTTTAATTCAAACTTCATATTTATTTTAAATTTGTTGAATATGTGTAAATTATTAATTCAGAACACGTTACTTTACAAAATTAGAACTAAGAACTCAAAGAAGTTGTGAAGCTTTTGTCAAATGAAAATGAACTCTTTTAGTTGGTAGAATAATTTTGGTTATCATAAAGAGCCACTAAATGGATCACCAGTGGTTTTATTCTCCTACTTATTGCTAATAGTCAACCTAAATTTTGAGTACTTAATAGGATTTAACTTGGAACATAATGAAACTAAGTAATTAATTAAGAGTTTTTCCTATTTAGTGAAACCATATTCATAGCACTTGTCCTCCTATCTCTTAATTGGTGGACATCATACATTTTCCACCATTTGATTGATTATGATACTTTCCGAATTCCTCCTCAACCAAAAAGATTATACAAAAAATGAAAAGTCATGTTTTGCTAAGCTTAATTAATAATTAGGATGTTTTTATAGGATATCACTGATATGATATTGTTATAATATTCAAAGAAGGACGTTAAGCTAGACATATAAATAAATAAAAATTGAAATAGATGGAATAACAAATTTCTATGTTTAGACAAATAAAAAAAGTGATCGAACGTTAATAGGAATATGGAGAAAAGGCAAATTGATTGAATGAGATATGTAATGAGTCATTCATCATTAAGAGTGTTTGGTGGAAAATGTTTTTCAATTTTTTTATGTTTGGTTGGGGCAAAAGTTTTGAAAAATATTTTTCAAATCAACTCATTTTTCTCAAAATTAAGGAAAATGACTTCCCTTCAAAAATTAAGGAAAACATTTTCCAAAAACTCTCTAACAATTTCAAATTAAATTTTTTTTTGGGGAAAAACATCAATTTTAAAAAGATATTTTCAATTTTAAAATTTTATTTTTTCACTCAATCCCTGACCCCCTCCCCCACCGGCCAGCCCCCCCTAACCCCACCCCCTCCCTAAAAAATTAATTTTGCTTTTTAAAAATACTTTCAACTTCAAATTTTTATTTTTAAACTCCTACCCCCCCCTCCCCCGGCCAGCCTCCCTACAGCCCCCCCCAAAAAAAAAAAAATTAATTTTGTTTTTTAAAAATACTATCAACTTCAAATTTTTATTTTTTCACTCCTCCCCCTGCCCCACACACTACCCACCACCCCACCACCCCAAAAAAATAACAATTTTATTTTAAAAGTATTTTCAATTTTATAAATTATTTTTTACTCTAGTAAAAATAAAAGAGGTCTCTTAAAAAACATTTTTCATTCATAAATCAAACACTTAAAATCATTTCCGGAAAATATTTTCTACTCACCAACCAAACATGAGAAAATAAGTCTAAAATCTACTTGTTTTCCAGGAAAACATTTTCTAGAAAAACATTTTCTATGAAAAATATTTTTCTCCATACCAAACACACCCTAAATCAAAGGTTCGATTCGACGATAATCACACTCTTTTATCTTCTCCTTCTTTGGGCCTTCACCCATGACCCCCTGTTTCTATATTCCCAAACCCAAAAATAAATTAGAAATTTTTTTCAGTAACGCTATATGTTCATGTTTGTAAATGGAATTTTTGACCAAGCTAAATCATTATTTTAATTAATTCATTAAAATAATAAGTTTTAAATTTTTTTTTACAAAATTAGTCTAAATGTATTTTCGAGTAACGTTTTAGGATATTTTTATTTTAAAAGTTCAACTGACAAAAACTGACAGAGTTGATGACGTTAAATGAATAAACATACTCAGGAGTACGTTTTTGGAGCTGCTATCTGCATTTGGTTGTATCCTGCATCTGGCATGACTTATTAGTTATAAATGTGTCCTGGCTGGTATAATGAGGTAGAAATGGTGCTAGGAGGATTAATATTTGGTTGCTAGTCTTTTTTCGTAAAGAGGCATTGCTAAATGTTAGTCTTTTTAAGTTAATGTCTTTTTTATGGTTTTAATTAATGTTATAAAGTGTGGTGGAATGAAATGCGTGAAGGGTTAGATGGTGCTATTATGGATGGTGTTGATATGTTGTCTGTGTCATTTTCAATAATGAGAAGACTTATTATAGAGATGTGGTTGCTCTTTGTGCTTTCGAAAGATTTCACAATAGATCTCTTGAGTCGCAAGAGGAAGGGTTTGGAATTCCCCTAATTTTAAAAGGGTTTTTGGCAAATGGGTTTGAATTTAAAATTATATTTTAAGGTAATTGAGTTTGCAATTAAAACTCACAATTGATAAAAATGACATCGTGTATTTCAGTGGGGTGACAAATAATTGATTTTTATTAAGATCATTGTTTTACCCCAAAAAACGTAATCCTGAGTAAAGTTTTATATTTAAAACGTTACTCAGAGTACGTTTATTCATTTAACGTCGTTATTTCCGTCAATTTTTTTCCACTGAATTCTTAAAATAAAAATACCCTAAAACATTACTCAGAAATACGTTTATACTAAAAAATTAAAAACATATCATTTTGATGAACTAGTTTAAATAGTAACTTAGTTTGGTTAAAAGTTCTTGCAAACGTGTTCAATAGACCAAAACAAATAAATATTCAAAGTCGAGCAATATGCTGCAATTTACTGCCAAACAGTAATTAGTAAGGCCCAAAATAGTAATTATAGAAGCCTCATATTAAAATAGGCAAATCACACAAATTGCATACTTTTAAGGCAAATTTATAATTTATCCCTTAAAAGTTTATAATTACAAAAATATCTCAAAATGGATACATAATATAAGTGTTGATACATTAATCTAATGTACGAGATACATTAATGTTAAGTAAGATACATTACATTTTATACATGATACACTAATTTGATGTGCAAGATACACAAATCTGATGCACAAGGTACATTTTATACATGATACACTAATATGATGCGCGAGATACACTAATGTGATGCGTGAGATACATTAATATGATGCGCGTAAATGAGAAATTTTACACATTTATAAAATTTATAGGGGATAATGTAATAAGTAAACTAAAAAGTGGGATTTCCATAATTAATCTTAAAATCAATAGATAAGTAGGGTGGTTAATGGTTTCGTTCGATCGATGTTTTTATCAAATCTGTATCATATTATTTTTTTATTATACTAGTTTGTGTGATTAGTATTAGATAAAAACATCATTTGGTTAATAAAAATAAATTAAAAGTTAACCAAACGATCATCTTGATTTGTTCCCAATATTACCATCATTTGGTTAACTTTTAATTTATTTCTTAATACATCATAGGTTCAATCTTTTGGGTCAATTTAAAGAATGGATCATGAATTTTAGGACTTAACCCACACGAATATCGAACAAGTGTAAGATCGTTGAAGCACATTTGTGAATAGTTCTCTTGGAGTCGGTAGCAATAATAGTTAAAAAAGATTGATTTCTCTGTGATAAACAATTTGTGCATTGTTTTTTTTTATTGTTGTCACCGGCTCAATTCGTAATAAATTGTATTGAATTCGATTAACTGTTGATGGAAAAAACCAATAGCTATGTAGCTTTATTACTACTAGATTGGCCCAAAAAAAAAAAAAAAAATATAAGAAAGCCTATAGACGTTGCAATAGAAGAATATACACCTATTTGAAAAATATATTTTCGATGAGATATAATTGATTATTATGAACAAATTCAAAACCTGTATAGATAAATTCAATTATCAATTCAGGGCGAGTAGATGGAGTATGGGACTTATGAAACAATATATTGTACTTAAGGTTGTTCATGGTTATGGTTAAACAATCAAATCGAACCGTAATTCGAATAAAATCGATTAAAAAAATTGATATTTCGTTTGATTTGATTAGATTTGGTTTTTAAATTTTTTAAATCGATACTATTTTGTTTGATTTTGATTTTACTAAAAAACAACTGCAAAAACAACCAAACCAAATCGATAAATTAGAAATATAAATTTTATAATTATTTATAAATATTTTGTTAAATTTTAAGTAACTTAAGTCTTTAACTTTACAATTTTCTCAAGCCTAACACTTAAATTTTAGCTCAATTACAATCCTAAGTCCAATTCCATCAAAATTTATTACCTACCATACCTTTCATAAGATAGTCACACAATTTCTCTTAATTTAATAACTTTGTTCGTGTAATGATAACTCTAGTATTGCTTAATTACTTAATTGAACCAACAATAGCTCTTCTGTGGATTGTTCATGTACTAGATGTTTTTTTAATCAAGATATGTATGTCCTAAAAAATTTATTACTTTCAAATCGAAAAAACAGAAAAATTGAACCAAACCAAACCAAACTGTCAATAACCAAACCGATGTTTTTTTTTTCCATTTGATTTGATTTGGTTTTAGAAATTAAAAAATCGACTAGATTGATTTATTTTAATTTTAACCAATAATCGATTCAAACCGAACCACAAACACCCTAAATTTATACTAAAATAGGGATAAGGGACAATCTCAAAAGGAACAAATTTTGTTGGGTGAAAACGAAAAGCAAGTAATGGGGTACAATTACGTTGAGAATTCAACTTATTAGGAATAAATATAGGCCTGTGTTTTTATTTTTATGTGAAAAATCTTTTAAGACTTTATTTGCTAATCTTTCAATTCACTTGTAAACATCAAATAAAATGTGAACCACGTGTCCTCTGAATCATTCTTTTTTTTGAAAGAAAGAGTGAGAGACGCGTAATATCTTAAAAAAAAAATCTTTATAAACCAACTTTTAACAACTTTTTTTTCGAGTTAATAACTTTGATAGTCACTCAACTATCAATTATTTTCACAGAAAGTCACTCAACTTTCATTTTCAACTCAAAAGTCACTCAACTATGATCTTTTGCACAAGTCACTCAACTTTCATTTTCAACTCAAAAGTCACTCAACTATGACTTATTTGCACAGAAAGTCACTCAACATATTTAATTGTTTTTTCATTAAAATTTAGTGACATATAATTTTAATTACTAACCAAAATTTTAATAAAAAATTTTAATAAAAAATTTTAGTAAAATTTTAATCTAAATCTTAAGAATAATATATATACATATATCCATTTAATTCATTTAATGACCCGCCCATTTAATCCAACCGGCTAAAAATATAATATTAAACATTTTATTTTTTAATTAATTCCTAAATCATTCCCCATTGAACATTGAACATTTTATTTTACCATTAATTCGCTAAAAGAATGTGGGAGACAAGGGAGAATGATTTAGGGGATTAATGGTAAAATAAAATATTCAATATTATATTTTTAGCGGGTTGGATTAAATGAGCGGGTCATTAAATGAATTAAATGGATATATGTATATATATTATTCTTAAGATTTTGATTAAAATTTTATTAAAATTTTTTATTTAAAATTTTTTATTAAAATTTTGGTTAATAATTAAAATTATATGTCACTAAATTTTAATGAAAAAAATAATTAAATAGGTTGAGTGACTTTCTGTGCAAAGAAGCTATAGTTGAGTGACTTTTGAGTTGAAAATGAAAGTTGAGTGACTTTCTGTGCAAAGAGATCATAGTTGAGTGACTTTTGAGTTGAAAATGAAAGTTGAGTGACTTTCTGTGAAAATAATTGATAGTTAAGTGACTATCAAAGTTATTAACTCTTTTTTCTCTTCATTAAGCATCACTATACACGCAAAGTTTAAAAAAGAAATATATTCATAATCTAAAACTTGAAAATCGATAATCGATTCACATATCATTTCTCTATAATAAAAAAGTTGTATATCGATGGATATCATAACCCCGATATCACAGCCCAAATAGTGATTGTAATTCGATGATGGCTTCTCATAAAATAAAATAAAATAAAAAGTAATTTCAAAGTTATTGTATCATGTTAAAATTTTGAATTATATAACTTAAATCTTTATGATTATTAATAAGATTTTTGACAACAAAATCCAACATATTATACTACAACAAATAACTAACATTTCTTAATATAATAAATTTTAGGAAATTATAAACTATAAGCATAAAAATAAAATATATATTTTAATTTAGTGACAAAATATGATATTGACTATATTTTAAAGTTGCATTGTTTGGTATTCTTGCACGGCCACATATTTCTTGTTAAAATTTGTTATTATAATTATAGTTTATTATAACAGTACTAAATTCATTTATGGTATTATGAGAAGAAGAGAATGTGAATAATCAGGGGCGGAGCTACCCTTATTGAAGAGGGTTCATTTGAATTTTTTTTGGCGGAAAATTATATTATTTATATATGGTTAAAATAAGTTTATATGTATATATAGTATATGTTGAACCCCCTTTGGCTATCTATTTCTATAGATTTTGAACCCCCTAATTGAAAATTCTGGCTCCGCCTCTGTGAATAATATATCTAGTTGTGGTAAATGGGCGGATTGGGTCAAATGTGAATGGGTTGAAAATGGATAAATATAAAACGGGTAATCATTCAATCCGTCCATATTTAATATGGGTAAAAATCGGTTGGGTAAAATACTAGTTTACCCATATTTCATGAATAAATAGTTTTTTACTTAAGAATTCAATATGAAGAAAATAATTTAGTCTTTTTTTAAGATGAAATCTGTTGAAAATACTTCATTTAGTTTTATTTATTATAAACGTAAAAAAAAACTTTTAAAAAAATTTCAGGGGTGAGAATTTATCTACCACTAACACAAAAGAAGAAGCACTAATTACATGCTCTAAAGTATATAGAGACGACACAGTTAGTCAGAGTAATTATGGAACTTATTTTATTTTATTTTTGGATGGGTGGGTTTGGGGGTCGAGGGCAGGGTGAAAAAATGAAATTTTAAAGTTCAAAATATTTTTAAAAAATAAAATTTAATTTTTTTAGAAAGCATAGGGTGGAGGTCGAGAGAGTTGAAATATTAATAAGGACCCATATATGAAAGTTTTGAAAAATCGCTTCTAAAACTTGGTAACATAGGGTTTTTTGAAAATTTGGATAAAACTTGCAATACCCATGTAGTTTACTCATAATATACCCATATTTTAATGGGTATAATCTCAAATATTACCCATATTTAAAATCACTCTTTTAACTCATATTTGATGGGCTATTTAGGCGGGTCAATAAAAAATGGGCTTAAATTGCCAGCACTAAATATACCAAACTTATGCAAAATTTTGATTTCAATAACATTTCTAGTTATTTGTTTATCATACTGTCAATGAAACATAGAACAAGAATAGAGTTAATATCTTAAAAGGTCACTCAACTTAGAGAATTTATATTGTAATATCACTAAACTTTACTTTATATTAATAAAATCACTCAACTTATACATTTGTATCAATATAAAATAAAAATTTAATAATTTTACTAGATAAATTCTCTAAGTTAAGTGACCTTTTAAGATATTAAATCTGCAAGAATATGAATTAAAACGTAAATGATTTTTAAAACGTAAATGATTTTTTCATTAGCAATTGACTTTAACATAAAAAGAAAACTTGCTCAATAATCATGTCATGAAAATGCGGAGCGGATTTTTTCTATTGGTAATTGAATAACACTAGAAACATAACTATTTTTTTGTGAAGTAGTAATAAAATGAACAAGGCAACTATCGGAAACTGCTCTAAGTTACAAAGTTTCAGCATTCTTATCCTTTTCATTTCTCTAACCTAAAATTTTAACTAACTAAACATTGAATTGCAAAAGAAATTGGTGGAGAGTTTGGAACACAAGAATAGAGGTTTCTTTAATTTTTTTATTTTATTTTTATGTGTGGACATTTTTTCTCTTCTTTTTTTCACTTTGCTTCATTCATTACCATTTTGTTTAGCGTTCACTTCTAATTCAGTTGTTAAGAGGGGAAGTTGACAAAGTCACTTGATTGATAATATTGAATGGACAGTACGCATCAATTGTACAAGAAGAGGAGAGTCGGAATTCTCAATAGATTAAAATGATTGAATAAGAAATCAGGTTGGATCATGATTCGTTTAAATTTATTTTGGGCTTAAATAGGTTAAAATTGAGTAATTTTAAGAATTTAAACACGTCACTATATAACTTTAATGTATTCGAGATAGTACTTAATGTATTGAAGATAGTATGTAATGTATCTGAGCTTCAATTATTGTATTCAATTTTTAAATTTTTTTAAGAGATTAATATAATTAGAAATTTATTAGGAATAGATTGTAATTTTATATTAAAACTATGAAACTTATGTAATTTATAATTTGAATTTTCAATAAGATAATAGAAATAACAAAGTTCTTAATTTTAAAGTGCAAAGTAATGAAACATATACCAGTTAAATAAACATATATTTAATGTACTCAATCAACATATATTCTAATAAAGAAGAAATACAATTTAATTTCATTCGATTATTTTGAGTTCAGAAAAATAAGATTCTAATTTAAAAATAGAAAAAATGAATAAATAAATTTTTAAAAATATAATAGATGATAATTCATAATTTTCAATGTAGGAACATAGATTATAAAACCAATAGAGTCTTAAAAGTAGCAATAATTGAAAGCAGCTGATTTATATGATATAAGAAACGATAGTTTTTCGAAATTTTAATTGAGACTTATGTATTGAAACCTTTTTTTTTGTTTACTTAATTCTAGACACTTAAAATGTTGCATTGTGTTCATCTACACCAGAAGATTTGTCAACTCATATAGAGCACAAATAAGTAAGGTCTTCTTAAAAAGGCATATATAGGAGTAACTTGCAACGAAAGAAAGAAGACTTTCTTCCTTTTAATAATATATTAAATGACATAATTAATAATTTAAAAGAGGAAAGATAGAAACAGTGGTACAGGATGGAAATTAATGTCGCAAAAACCTTTCATTTTAAACATGTCACTTAAAAGTTACAAAAAGAAAATAGTAATAGAAATAAATTGATACAAAGGAGTAATACTTCGAGATAGATTGCAGTTTTAACTTTTAAATTATCTTGGGTGTCCAATACCAAAAAGTATGAATTAATGTCGCAATAACAGTTTTAACCTTATAGCAATACTTCCAAAAAGAAAATCTTAATTTAAGAGACCATCTAAAATATTATCTCACATAATTAAATATGAATTTGTTAATTTCAACACATTACGTTAAGATTTGACCACTAGCTAACGGATTGCCAAAATTTGAGCTATAAATACTAAAACGATCCTGACAATTTTGTTTTAAATTGCAGCAATTTGCAGATTTTGTTATTTTTGCACCACCAAAAAACGAAACGCTTATATTGAAAGATGTTATTCGTGAAAATTACTCAACAATAATTGCGGTGAGCTAAGGCCCAATAATTAATTTACGAATGACGACAACAATAATATTGATCTAAGCTAGCATTGGAACTCTGCAAAAAAAAAAAAGGCTTTTGAAGTGCTGTAAAATCTATTTTAAGTTATTTTAAGAAATTAAAGTTTCGTGACGTTTAAAAAAATTGATCTAGTTTCAATTTTCATATGAACAAATACGAATGTTCTCAAAAATCTATTTTTCTAAGGGTGTGTTTGGTATGGAGGAAAATGTTTTTCATAGAAAATGTTTTCCTAGAAAATGTTTTCCATGAAGAATGTTTTCCTAGAAAATGTTTTCCTGGAAAACAAGTAGATTTTGGACTTATTTTTTCATGTTTGGTTGGTCAGTAGAAAATATTTTCCGAAAATAATTTTAGTGTTTTATTTATGAATGAAAAATGTTTTTGAGAGATATCTTCTATTTTTACTAGAATAACAAATAATTTATGAAATTGAAAATGTTTTTTAAAAATATTTTTTTTTTTGGGTGGTGGTGGGGTGGGGTGGGGTGGGGTGGTGGTAGTGGGTGGGGGAGGGGGTAGGAGTGAAAAAATAAAATTTTGAAGTTGATAATATTTTTACAAAACAAAATTAATTCTTTTGGGGATTGGGGATGGGTGGGGGTTAGCGGGGGGTACGAGTTTAAAAATAAAAATTTAAAGTTGAAAATAGTTTAATAAAGTAAAATTAATTTTTTGAGAAGGGGATGGAGTTGGTTTTGGGGTGGGGGGTGGGGGTGGCCAGTGGGGTCAAGGATGGGGTGAAGAAATAAAATTTTAAAATTGAAAATATTTTTAAACTTGATGTTTTTCCCAAAAAAATGTAATTTGAAATTGGAGGAGAGTTTTGGAAAATATTTTCCTTAATTTTTGAAGAGAAGTCATTTTCCTTAATTTTGAGGAAAATGAGTTGATTAGGAAAACATTTTCCAAAACTTTTGTCCCAACCAAACATGGGAAAATTGGAAAACATTTTCCCTTCATACCAAACACACTCTTAGTGAGAACTTGGTTTCCCTGATTTTTGGGCCTATTTTTACTGAGAAATGGAGGCTTGTAGTAGTCGACTTGACATGAATTTTGGCAATAGTGAGAGTTTTGACTATGTAATTGCATTGGTACCCAATGTAGACAGAGTCGGATCTTGCAAGATACATATGGCTTGATGCTCTGATGAAAGCAAGTCAGAGGAGTTCATGTTGGTACACATTGAACAAGTCTCACAAAGGCTTTCCTTATAATACCAAAATAAACAATATCGTAGCAATATAGACTTATGTGGGTCAAATATTGGATCCTCGGAAACCATCACCAATACACTGAAAAAAATCACCGATACCAAAGCATAAACTGCTCGTTTTTTCTTTCTCGCGAGTAGGGGAGTAAAGGTATTAACAAAATGGATATACTAAAACAGAACAGGATAGCAATTTGTTGTTTCACTTTTTCGACGAACATGAATTGATCAGGGAACTACTACAACTATCTATCACATTGGGATACAGTCGATCTTACTCTAAGACAACTTCGGGGTTAGAAGCAAAAAAAAAAAAATATAAAGACTAATTTGTTAGAAGATATCATTTTCATCCCATGAATCAACAGCAGCAGATAGTCCCTCCTTGTCACATTTGGCTTGGTTAGTGGATATCGATCTTCATTCTCTCTGCTTATGTCCATATTTTGTTCAACAACTCCTCTGGCAAGCACAACATCTTCCATCTCGTTGCTCAAAGTTAATCGAGCTTGCGCTGGATGAGTTTCCAGTTGATCCTTTGCTTTGCTGCTAAAACCAAAGGACAAACATGTTAAATAATAAGGATTTCTGTATATGGCGTCCTAGTTTTAGCACAACTTATAGTAATAGTTGGCATAACTTCTAGTAGTATCAGTGTTTGAAGGATGTTTATGAAGGGGACTAAGTTATGTTAATACTACAGCAGGTTCTGCTTCATACACTTAATTATGGAACGAAAAATCAAGGGATGAATCAACTAAAATTGGCATTCTTTACTTCCTTCTCTGTGTATAAGAGAGTGCCAGTACCAGGTTTTTTGCTAGGGGTTTCAAAATAGGAGGAAGCTGGGTTTCAATATCTAATATCCACTATATATACATAAAAATTAGTTTACCCCCCTTTCCATATCTACATTTCTTAGAACAAAAGATTTCTTAGAAGTAGCAGATTCATACCTTATTCTTGCAGGACTTGATGATCGCAGTTAACAACTCGTCTCCTGCTAGTTTCCTCACTTGCTGAATCAAGTCTCGTCTTGTGATCTTCCTCCCCTATTAACAGAACTAGATATGAACAACTGTACTTGAAAACAACAACTATATAGTTCAAAGAACTTCAAACGCATACCTTATGATCATTATGATATTTCGTAATCAATTTGACGGTCTGAGGTGGCAAGAATTTCGATAGAGCAGAAATCAGTGCAGGAAATGTAATCCAAGGTGATTTTGGGTTCTGAATAGGAACTGCATTCCTTTGAGACTCTGCAGAAATTAGAACAAGAATTAACAATCTAGCACAATCCTCTAAAACATTCCAATTCTCTCAAGGCACTGCTAAGTGTTCACCTTTAGCATGTGAGCTGACTCTGAAACTGACCATAAATTCTGGGAAAACGTAACTGTTCATGTGAGTACTCCACACGATATACTTTCTAGGAGAAGATAAATTATCAACCCCTGTATCATATTCCTCAGAACTCGGATGGCACTGTCCTGATCCAGGATGAACAACTTCAGTTTTTCCCAGTATTACGCGACAAAGCAATAGATGCCTTACTCCATTTTTATCAGGAACAGCAGCTTGCAGACTGCAAAGAATTCATGAATCAGTTAAGAATGAAAAAAAAGAATCATAATCTAGAACAGACGAATTAAAGAAGAGGGTAACGTTAAGTACCAATCGTGTGAATTATCATCCGGAGAAAGGCATATGGCTTGAGAATAAGCTCCATTGTTTGATGGATGAGAAAATCCATGTGAAAATATATTGCTAATCTCATCTTTCGAACCTCCAAACCAAGCATACTTCACATTAGCATTCCCACCGCACTTCTTCTCCACCGCTTTAGAGAAAATAAGAAACGATTGAAGCTTAGCTTGCTTGACAAAACTAGAGCAAGTCTCCTTCTGAATTGCCGTTATTTCCGTCGATAACCAAAACAACCCAAACCCGATAGAAACTTGTTGCTAATAATACCATATATCTTATCGCCTTCATCAATTCTCATCAAACCAGAACTTGTCTCCTCATGTACCGAACCAACAACCGAACTCTCCGAATCGGAAACTTCTGGATCTTGCACGTCATCGGCGCTTGAGCTAGTAGATTCGGCAAATTGATTTCCAAATCCTGAATGAGCCATAAACTTGTGATGCGGTGAGTACCGTTGAACTGCTGCTGCTGCTTCCTCACGCAGAAAGGAGAAGAACTGAGGCTTCACAAAGTTCTCCATTGCAGAATAATCCGAACAAGTAACTAAAAAAAATTATTCGAATCTAACAAGTGTTCGATCAATTCCAGTGGAGAATTTGATTCTTATTGAATACAAATTCAAGGTAGCTAAGTAAAGAAGAGAATATTCACAATGAAAGGAAAAAAAAATCAAAACGAATCAATACTTGCTTAGAAGAACAAAAAAGCACATTGTATAATGGAATCTCAATAATTGTACCCAAAAAAACTGGAGAATTAACCAAAAATCAATGAAGAAGTATTTGTAATAAGTTTGATAACTTGGATGAACAGAATGAATGGAATGGATGAAATAGGGAATTAATAGCCAACGGAAAACACCGCCACAAGTTTACTGCTTGCGTGCTTTCAAGTGGGCGGTGAAGTTAGTTTTTTTCTTTTTATGTATGTATAGCACTCAGTTTTCATGAGCCGGTGGATTTGTTTACTTGCGTGGGAAGGCGTGTGAGTTGGCGGTTCGTTGAATATATTTATAGGTTGATTTCCGATTTTGACCTTATTACTTAAATGGGTTTCGTGTACGATTTGGTGAAGTAAACGTTTCTTAATAGCGTGTGCAACTATGTGGATGTGTCGTATATGGTCAATATTTATGTATTTTTTGCGATTTGTATATTTATTTAATCTTACGCTAGTCTATTTAGATTTTGCTTTGGGAGGAAGTTTTTATATTTCATTAAACAGGTATTTAATTATTATTTTTTTAGGTAGGTCGGTTTATGCTTTTATTTTCTCTCTTTTTCTTCGTTTCCAAAATCCAATGATAGAATACTGTATTGTATTTCACATGGGGCAGATTTAATTATTGGTCTTTATGTGAAAGGGTATTGCAGTCTACTAGAACTTAATTTCTTTTTTAAAATAACACTGACAAAATCAACATGCACACACTGTTTTGAGGGCAAGTTCTATCATCTATGAGTTCATTTAGGAGCAGGACCATAGAAATAAATTTATCTTCTTGGCTATTTAGGGTTGTTAGTTAGCTATTTATTTATTATGTGGAATAATTAATCAATCTCTCTACGTTACTAATTCTGGTTCTTTTATCTTTGATCATTAAAAATAAAACAGCAGTAATTTAGACATTGTTCAAACTCGTTATCTATTCATTTTTTTTTTCTATAATGAAAAAGTAGAAAAACTTTTGCAGCATGAAAACAAGACTCCCTTGGAAATGACAAATTGGTTCGTCACCTTTTACAGTTCAAAGAGAAAATCGCAATGATTCTTAATTCTTCATCATGAAGGAATGTGGGATCATGTCAATTTCTCTTGTTTTGACTGATGTTATCATAAATCTTTTATCAAAAGAAAATGGTTCATATCATAAGTGAAAAAATAAACAATTCATGAGTCTCTAATTCCTTTTTGGCAATGCCAATACAAAATTGTGGGGGGGACCAAATCCAGAAAATTCGAAGTGCGAAATGCTTCAACTATGATGAACTCTTCATCTACGTAATAAGTTACATTAGAGAAAAATTATACATTTTGATGCATGAATCTGGTGCAGAAACTTCTGCTGCTGCAAAGACCTTCCCTAATATCTTACAAACTGCCTCGTATCGTCAGCTCCTTTCTTTCCGTAGGGGTTGCCCTCGCTGAACCCATTTCGGCTTCCTTCAATTTTACGTTTTTTCTGCCTGAACTTGGACGCGTTGCTATCTATGTTGAGGTGTACTTTTGGAGGATTAGAAAAACAGAACGAAGAAGCTACAGCCTGCAGAAAAACCATTTTATCTGTTAAAGTAATTCCTGGATCGAAATGAATACCCATCTCCACTTATTTACTATCCAAATGCATAAGCAATTCCAGCATTAGAAAGATAATGTACAGATCATGACAACCTAAATTGCAGATAGCAATTTCTCAAGTCCTATGTGTCGCTCACACAATGTCATACAAATTTGAATGAAGCACTCCTGAAATTCTTTTAAGGTACACGAAGAGCCTGGACCATATTCTAAATGCTTCCTTTCGTCCTTAAGTTAGAACATTTGAAATGGTTTAACGCTACTTAAAAGGGGAACTGCAGATTTGAAATTTCAACTGCGTATATGTTAAACCATCAACTTCAAAGTAGTATTTTTGCGCTGCACTACAATGAATCAGTCTTTATGCCCAGATTCATCCATTTTCTTATTTCCTAAATATTACACAGCTAAGAGAATGTATCTGCCATAAAAGGAAGCAAGATAACATACCTGCAGATCAAGTCGGTGAACATTGAATATTTCCTTCATGGAATGAGAATTATATGATAGTAAATAAGACCTATATGCCTCTTTAGCCGACTGGTTCAAGTAATAGTTGTTTGCAACCAATTTTTCCTGCAACAAATTTTTGCATTCTTTTATTTCAACACAAAGGTCCTAATCATAAGGTATAAAAAAAACACTGGTGGGCTAAATAAAATAAACACGAGGAGATGCAAATTTACCAGGAGTGACTGCACATTGGCCAGCTTCTTATGATCAAATTCATATTCTTTTACAGGTACTTTTGCCGCCTGTCATAAAAGCACTACACATTAGACTATCAAAGCAAAGCCAGAATTTAACAAACTTATGTATAAAAAAAATGAACTCAATTGCTCTTCAACAATGGAAGTCATCAGGAAACAGTTTGAAAGCAATGCCAGTAAAGTTGAAGAAAAACTATCAAAAAAGGCAAATATGTTTGAAGAGCTCCAACTTTTAGCCTGAGCTTTTACCAGATCAATTACATATATTTCACTCATACTTGGTAAATATATTTTCAAGTATCACAGCTCCTAGGTCCTACTCAAGTGTTGCTTCTGATGACACATTTAGAATTCTAACAGATGTTTTCATTGTTCTGTAAATTTAACAGTGTGATTATGAAGAGACCTTCAGGTACTTGAGAAACTGCAACTCCTCTGGAATCAAGAATAGCAAAGCGTTTCCTTTAGCACCTTCACCACGTGCTGTTCGACCAACTCTGTGTATGTATTCCTGTAAATATTTACACAAAAAATCATTAGAAGGAACACAAATTTATCCCTTCATAACCAACTTTGAAAAGTTATAGAGTGAAGTGTCTATTCTATTACCTTGGGTTCATCGGGGGGGTCAAACTGCACAATCCAGTCCTGGAAAGAGAGAAATAACAAGAATCAATATTACTACCTTTCAGAAGGAGATAGCTGTCAGAGGTGTTATTTCAACAACTTATGAGGAAGCATGTCACTAATTTTTTAACTGAGCACCAACTACATTTTCTATTTCAAGGATTAAAGATTTGCTACCTTAAATCCCAGAAAAAAGAGAAGAAACAGTGAATGGGTTCACCACCCACCCCCAAATTCATATACAGGTTCCAGCCAAGAATAGACAACAGACTGCATTGATAAGAGGAGAAGCAACATACCACAGCAGGAATATCCAAACCACGTGCAGCGACATCTGTACATAACAGGATGCCCTTCTTTGCTTCGCAGAAATCAAAAAAGGTAGACGTTCGTTTTTGCTGCTTTTGCTTCCCATGAATATCATGGCACTCAATCTTGATATAGCGAAGAAGTTCAGAATGGAACTTGACAGAATTGCAAGATGAGAAGAAAACCATTATTTTCTTTGACAGGTTCCTCTTCAAGAATGAATAAAGGAGAATAAATCTCCTGGCACTTGGGACAACACAGTATCCTTGTTGTAGCCCTTCATTCGTGACCTGAATTAACCATATACTCAAACAGGCTTATAACATGATCTTGAATTAAACATATGCTAGGAGGAAACAAATGAGTTTGTACATACCCTCCTTCTCCCATCGTCCACATCAATATAGATAGGAGCTGTCAAAGATAAGCGTGCAAGGTCCTCAACCTAAAAACAATGAACAGATCTCAGCAAACCTCATTTAATGTGTCGGTGTTTTTCACTCGATCAAATTATCATAAATTTATATTTAGCCAACAAAATCACTAGCACAAATAGTCACAAGATAATGTAGCTTCATTCAGGAAGAATTTTTTTAAAATATATGACATGACATGAATTACTTTCGGCAGTCTCTTAATGGAGATCCCTATCTCTTTTCTATATTAAAAATTATGTTTAATGTTCAAGATAAATGCACTTGAAAGCATGAATTCACTACTTGCTTTTCAGCTGGGATGAACTTGAAAAACTAGAAGCTTTAAAGTACCTTTTTTGTCTGTGTGGCCGAAAATAAAGCAGTCTGCCTCCCCTGTAAGAGCAGCAACTAACATATTAGTTCAACTCAAAATAACAAATACACCAATAGTTGAACATACAAAGAATAACTGAGAAAAAAGACATGCAATGATCTATAAGACATAGTGACTGCATATACAAGTTTCAGAGTAACAACGTCTAGAAATTACATTACCGAACAAATGATACTGAGAGCCTGCAAGGGCAAGCAAAATGCATATTTCTACTCTACTTAGTTTTAACTAAAATCACTAACAAATTCTAATGCAGGAAATCGTACTTATTTTAATCTTAAAATTGACTATCACTCTGGATAACAACTTCACAAAGCTATATAGTTTTCAAAAGACTAATAAGCTAGTGCTTAGTTTTAAAAAAAGAGGTATTTGACCAAGTTTTTGGGAGAGAATAAATTGTTCTTGGGAGTAGCAGAAATTAGTTTTTCATAAGCTAAAAAAAGGCAGTCTTTCCCAAAAGTACTTTTTTGGAAAACATGTCTGATAAAATACACTCACAAGCACTTTTTAAAAAGCTTGGTCAAAGACTAATTGTTGCTCAAAAGAGCTTTTCACATTGATTAGCCAAACACACATTTCTACTCACATAAGTTCTTTTTTTCGGAAAAAAAAAATACTTCTCAAAATAAACTAAGCTTGGACAAACATGCGATAAGTAGGTAATAACACAACTACTTTGGTGACTACCTCCTTTGGTAGAAGTTTAAGTATTTGTTGCATATCTTCCTCAAAGTTTGCTTCCAAAATCCTATCAGCTTCATCAATCACGAGACACTGCAAGTTTAAGCAATAATTTCAGAAACCACACTCCTTGGACACAGTCAAGTTAAGCTATGAATAACTTGTAAGGTAAATTCTAATGAAGTCAGAGGCAGGATTTGAGGATAATTGATATCAATATATCATACAACAAAATGACATCATAAATAGAAATAGCGAGCCACTTGAAAGGCTAAGTACCTTAAGGTTCTTATAATTGAAACCCTTGGTATATCAATATATCATACAACAAAATGACATCATAAATAGAAATAGCGAGCCACTTGAAAGGCTAAGTACCTTAAGGTTCTTATAATTGAAACCCTTGGTATTTCTAAGATGATCAAGTAGTCGACCAGGCGTGCCTACTAAGAGATTAGCCCCTTTAGCAATACGCTCTGCCTCTGCTCTTCTTGCTGAACCACCAATAACCAACCCAAGAGTCTGTGAGTGATACTTGAGAAGGTCCTTTGCCACAGCATGTGTCTGAGTCATTAAACTGTAGGTTAGCTTTGAAACACACACTAAAATGGACAACCACTGTCAATCAATGTAGTACTTCCATAGTTTAGTTAACAAATTCAATTTAGTTTGACCCACAAAAACTTGTGAGTTGTGATCGTAATATATATGATCTTCAAGAATTGGGACTTTTTTGGTAACGGTTCTGTACGCAGTAATTTTTCTGAAGTGTAAGATGCTATCAACAAGCTAATACTGGACAAAAGTGTACTGTGACAAAATGATGTTGATAAAAGTTATTTACAAATCAACACATTTACACTAATTGTATTAGTCCGACAGGAAGTCAGCAAGAGAGATTTAAAACTGTTATAAGGATCAATAAGTCTCTAAAGAATAACTCATCCATGCTAATGAATTTAAAGCCATCCCAGTTCCTCTATGTATTTAGTTGTAGAAGACTCAAACATGCATCTTTATTCCCAGGTTCTCAATGGAAGAAAAAAATAGATGCCTTAATTATCTTTAACAGATAAGGATAGAACAAGCTACTTCATTCTTCGCATATATAGACCTAATTTGATCTCAACAGTATAAAGAGTAAAACATCTGGATAGATTATTATCTTAGATTTTGATTTAAAAAATGTCTAATTTAAGTTTAACGTTTGCCCCTTGAAAATATTAATTTCTAGTTATTAAGATGTCAACGTCAAGTTCAAAAATTCTAAAGCAGTACCAACTTTATATTAGTTTGTGTTCTGGAACAATAATTTACATTTTTGGAACATGTTCCTAGCTATTTATGGTCTAAACTTGTCGATGCCTCTCACTGTCAGAGAAGCTTAGGTCAGTTGAACCTCTAGAAAGTTGAAAATCCCATCAGAAAGATCTGGACCATGGTCTCCGCTTGTATTTTTAGTGTATTGGGTGGGAAAAGGGAATATGAGATGTTTTGATGGGGAGTCAACTCAATATGTTCTCTTAAGGCTAGTTTTTCTATTTAATTGGGCTAACCATTCCCCTGTAAATAACATTGACACCTTCCTGGATTTTCTCACTTCTTTCTATATGGATTTTTGTATTCTGAACTGACAAAATCTCTGGTGTTGTAACCATTAGTCGTCCTTCCTGACCCACCCCACCCCGACAAACAAAAAGCAGGAAAACTAAAAAGAAAAAAACAAGCAAAAAGGATGGACAAGGAACACTAGGTATTTACCTGTATAGCCAGTTCTCTTGTTGGGCAAATAACAACCACCCCAGTTCCATTACGTGGTGTAAAGTGGACATTAAATAATAACTCCACAGCTGGAACCAAAAATGCTAGTGTTTTACCAGAACCAGTTCTTGCAGCTCCGAGGACATCCTTGCCTTCCACAAGAGGAGGAATTGTCCTAGCTTGGATCTTCAACACCAAAGATAAACAATTAAGGTAGTGATTCAGTATCCTAAAATAGAGACATAAATCAAGTGGCTCATGGGCAAATTACAATCAACTTATCTAATCAAGTTTTGGAGCATTGTTCAATTCATTATTGATTTCTATATTTCACTTCTCTACGATCTGCTTATGAAAAGATACTAGAAAATCTAATAAAAAAACAGGCATCGCCATCAAGGATAAGGATAAGCAATGCAAATTAGAGTAAGAAAAGCAAGTAATTTACCTGAGTCATGTACTCAAATCCCATATCCTTAATAGCTTTCCTGGTGAGCTCAGAAATTTCAACAGAAGAAAACAACTCTGAACTCATAATACCGGACCCGCTCTTCATCTCTTTCTTAATCTCCTCCTTCAGTTCATCATCCAATTCCTGCCTTTCTTCATCATCCTCTTCCCCTTCCTCGTTCTCTTCCTCCTCCTTAGTCTCCTTTTCCGTAACCATTTTGTTCTTCTTGTCTCTCTTTCGCTTTCTCTTCTTCTTAATCGACTCTTCTTCCGCAACAACTATATTAGGGTTTTCTTCAACCTCCGCCATGGTTGATAATTTATAACTCAGCGGCGGCGGGTGCACTGCATAACACAACACATACAGGTTCTTCTAATTAGTCAATTTGATTCTTAGTTTTAAACAAAAAATTAGTACAACACCACAACTTTGAACTCTTTGAGATATTACAAGGTAAGCGAAACTTGTAAAAGCAAAATACCAAGTATTTTACCACTAGAAAACCATTGCGCAAAAGAAAATAATGATTTGGTATATTTATACAGCGTAAGGAATATATATATAGTTGAAACTAAAAGAAAAGAGAAAAAGTAACATACAGTTGATATCGTCGGAGAAAGAGAAACTGAGAGTTAGCTGGAGAAAGAGATGCAGAAGAAGGAAGATTTAGCGGAGGGAGGAGGGTTTTGGCGAGAATTCTAAACATGAAGCTATTATATGGGCCAGGTGGACTAAAACTTATATGGGCTAGACAGTTAGATTAAGAGCCCAGATGGGCCAAAATTCAAGTTCAGTTAACCTATATGGGCCAAACCTTATCCAATTCACCCAGAAATATTTAGAAGATTTGGTACATTTTAATAAATAATTACTAATTTTAGTAATACTTTTTATTTATTACCATTTATAATAATACTATGTTAAATCTGCAATATGTATTAAAAGTGAATTATATATGCAATATATATTAATTATATATGAATTATACTTATTTTTTAAAATATATTATGTTTATTTGGTAAAAATTTGACACATTGTATTATAAGTGTATTAAAATGTGTGATAAATGAATTATCTATCATTAAAATTTGTATTATATGTGAATAAAAAATTATTCTTTGTAATATGAATTAAACTTGTATTATAAATGAATTAAAAGTAATCAAGTGAAAAAGAAATATTATTGCTATAAATGGTAAATATTTTTTTATTATAGTATATTTATGTAAGTTTTCCAAATATTTAGGTGCATGTGATTTTGCTACTATTAGATCCACTAAAATAGAAAGAGAGGTGAGCGAGATTCATTATGTATCTTAGATACATATATTTGTGTATATTTGATATGATTCGCTAGTATTTGGAATACCAGATACATATGAGAGTGGCGAGCGAGATGAGAAAGAGGCGAGTGAGATTTGTTTTGTATCTCAAATACATATGAATCTACTTGGATACAATGTATCTAGAACAAATTGTACCTAAATTAGACCACGTGTGGATACATGTAGCCAAACGTATCTAGATACACCAAAAAATGCTAAGATACGTCATATTATAAACTAGAATATATTTAAGTAATTATCTCTTAAACTAGTAGGATTTTGCGTAAGTTGTTCATTCAACATTTTGAAATAGTTTTGGGGTATTGGTACCCATATACAATCTTTACTATTTATTTGCATATTGTTAGTCAAACGGATTAGTTTTAGCAAAGAGAAGCCCAAAAGATGTGGGTATTGTATAGTAAACTCCTCTTGTCATTTTGTATTTTCTAAAGGAAGGTAAAAATAAATCGTCCTTTGTTTCATGCTCCATAGAAATTGATAATAGAATTGGTGATACTAAAGCAAATAATTTAATATCAACGGTTAAAAGTTAAGTTGATAAATATATACTGATTACTTAGAATTAAAATATAAGTGTATATATTATATTCTACATCTTATATCTATTGATTTTATATAAATATTGAGTTTAATTTTTTTTTTATCTATAATAAACTTATAATTTTAATGGATTGTATTGAAGATTCGATAACCAATTAAATCCCTCTACTTGAAAATGGATCTGATTATTATCAAAAAATCATGTTCATATATGCTCTTATTATTAATTTTATTATTATTTTGAAACTCTATCACCTCACAACAATACAAAAATTACACTTAATTCTTCTCCTCGCCTTTTCAAGTTAATCTTATCTGATAAAAAGTGCAACATGACATTTCATAAAATTATAATAAGCTAATTTGACCAGGGCTGTTTGGTAGGACCAAAGTCATATTATTGGAAAATATATTTCCCTTTGAATAAACTAATGCTTTGTTGTGTGTGAAAAACATTTTTTTAACAAGATGATATCCTGTCATACATGTCACATGGACTCTTATCACACTTGTATAGAAAATATAAACAGCAAACAAGCACATTAGATTAACAAAAAGAATACAAAAGCAAGAAAAATATATCATTACTTCTCCCCTTTTTAGGTCGAAAGGTAAAAGGTAAAACTAGTTTGCACTTTATGAAATTAATAGTTCCCTCATATGAAGAATTATACCAGATAGCTTGAAAGGTAAATTGTATTAAACAAGCTTCGTATATTAAGCTTGATCAAAAAGATATATATAATATTTTAAATATAAAATACAATTTTACTTGAAATATGACTCGCTTAATTAATCGACTACTCTGATAAACTACGATATCAAAGATTCTATGATATAATATAAATATAATTATCATCAGTTTTAATAATATTAGGTATCTCACAATAAATAAAGGCGAAGATTTGCCGTGATGGACCCCAATACTTGTTTATAACGGACCTTTCACAATCTGACACTTAATATGACCGTTACAAATTACAATAATTTCAAAATTGGTTTACTGACAGCCGTCGATCTTTCTCAAATCAACGGTTCATGTTAATCCCCCAATATACAGGATCTTGTTCTTTCCCTCTTTCCCCAACTTCTCATTTCTTCTGTTTACTCGAGACCCAATTTAGCTAATTAGCTTCGATTCCATCAAGAATCTTTGAATTTTCACTGAAAGTTGTCAACTTTCTTGCAATTTAAATAGTTTTAGCTACTGGGTTACTCGGGAATCAGCAAGGGCATGTTTGGGACTGTGAGATTTTCTTGATAGAATGCCAGTTTTCACAAGATCTCAGATAACTGACTCGCAGCCGCAGAATGAGCAAAGAATTAGACAAAGAACAGATCAAGAAGATACCCAAATGGCTCGAAATTTGAGAAATCCACACCATGGTTTGAAAGAGAAGATGAAAGCACTTACCCTTTTGTATGAACAGCAAAAGCAAGGCTCTGCGGCTATCAAGAATCAATCTTTCAAGCCTGAAGATTCAAGATTATTGAGTCACCCTAGTGTAGACCTTGTTAGTTACGGGAGAAGAGCTGAGAAAGAGCAGAAACAATCAAAGCCAATTAGTCATGTGATGAGGGAGAACACTATGCATAGTTCGACTGTAACAAGAACTTATGTGCAGCCGCCGCCTCCTTCTGGGTTGGATGATGGGAAGGAAAATGTCGCGGTGGTGGCAGGTGGTGATAGAATAGTAGGATTTTCATACCCAAAAAGGGTGAATCCGTCGAGTACTGTGGCAAGAAAGCTTTCATTGGGAAGCTCAACAATGCCGCATACAGAGCCTAGGGCAGCTAGAAAGATAGTGAAAGAAAATGTACAAGAGTTGGATTCCATTTCGGAGAAAGCAGCCAGCAAGGCTGGGGGTGGTGATGATGGTGGTAGTAGAATTCTTGTTTTTGTAAGGCTAAGGCCTATTTCAAGAAAGGAAAAAGAAGCTGGAGCCCGGTGTTGTGTGAAAATAGTGGATGGAAGAGATGTTTATCTGACTGAATTCGCCACTGAGAATGATTACCTTAGGCTGAAGAGGCTCAGGGGGCGACATTTTACTTTTGATGCTTCCTTTCCTGATACTGCTACTCAGCATGATGTTTATTCCACAACGTGAGTTGGAACAATTTTAATAACTTTCTGCTGATTTCACTAATTCATCCATGATCCATTAATAAAGAAAACAACAATTGTCAAACTTGGCAATACTATGAGCCTTTGATATTGGTGTGTTAGTAACTTAATAATTTGTGGCTGCAGTGTCATTTGTAGAACCTGTTTAAGGTCTAAAAGCCTCTGATGTTAGTGTGGTGGCAACTTGATAGTTTGCGGCCACAGTGACATTCGTAATTATCTTTTTGTTTATAAAAACCTTTGATGCTATAGTGTGGTAGCAACTTGATAGCTTGTGCTGCAATGTCGTGTATTTCTTTAAGGCTTTGATGTTAGTGTGGTAGCAACTTGATAGTTTCTGGCTGCAGTGTCATTTGTAGTATCTTTTTATGTCTAAAGCTTTGATATCAGTGTGGTAGCAACTTGATAGTTTGTGGCTTTAGTGTCATTTGTAGTAATCTTTTTATGCCTAAAAGCCTTTAATTTGATGTTAGCGTGGCAGCAACTTGATAGTTTGTGGCTGCGGTGTCATTTGTAGTATCTTTTGAGGTCTAAAAGCTTCAAGCATTTTAGAGGTATGGGTCTTCTGACTGAGCACATTGTCGACTAGCAGATCTTACCTAGTTGTTATATTTGGTAGGCTACTAAGTGCTCACGTTAAGGTTTTTCTTACGCTGAACTATTGGAATAAAATGGACCTAAATAGAGTGGAATGAATATAGAGTATTCATTTATCAGACCCTACTTGGTAAGGAGTCATAGGAATTGGTTGATTGATTGTCAAAGTAGTGAAAGTTTGACAGAATTGTGAGGTTTAATAGATTGTTTGATGAGAGGGGATTTTCTTCTATTTTATTTTCTTGGAAGTCAAGCTTTTGCTATCAGAGGTAAAACTACTTAAGTCTACTCCTCCTTGATTAAACTGTAGATAGAACTGAACACTTGGATTTTTGTATTTTCCAGAACAGCAGAGCTTGTGGAAGCAGTTCTGCAGGGAAGAAATGGTTCTGTGTTTTGCTATGGTGCCACAGGTGCTGGAAAGACATACACAATGCTCGGTACAATTGAGAATCCAGGGGTAATGGTTTTAGCAATCAAGGATCTCTTTAGCAAGATACGGCAAAGGAGCTTTGATGGGAACCATGTTGTTCATCTTTCATATCTAGAGGTCTACAATGAAACCGTGAGAGATTTGCTGTCCCCGGGGAGGCCTTTAGTCCTAAGAGAAGATAAGCAGGTATGTGCTTATTTCTAAAGAATGATCAGCTTCAAAAACATTAGTGATTGCCATTTGTGTTCTGAAATGGATAAACTGCTGATAATTTTCTTTTCTAGTCCCTTCTTTTATACCTGTCTACTAGTAGTTGTAGTAGTTTCCAATCAGCGCTTTCCATATATAGAAGGAAATTAGCAAAAGGGTGATCATCTCACACTGCTTATAATGCAGGGAATAGTGGCAGCAGGGCTTACACAGTATAGAGCTTACTCCACAGATGAAGTATGTATCCTTGTTTTCTATTAGTTTGGTCATAGTAGAATATTAGTTGCTAGATCAAAGTTTTGTTTACCTGTGTTTCTTTTATGGAAACAGGTAATGGCGTTGCTCCAACAAGGAAACCTAAACCGAACCACAGAGCCCACCCGCTGCAATGAAACGTCCTCACGCTCTCATGCTATTCTTCAGGTCATTGCAATTTTTCCATATTTATAATTCATGCAGCACCACCACCATTTCTTGATTTTTAATGAATTTTTATTCAACACACAGGTTCTGATCGAATACCATGTCAAAGATAGTTCAAATAACATTGTAAACCGAGTCGGAAAGCTTTCACTCATTGACCTTGCGGGTTCAGAAAGAGCTCTAGCTACTGATCAGAGAACCCTGAGATCACTTGAAGGTGCTAACATAAATAAGTCTCTTCTCGCACTGAGCAGCTGCATCAATGCTCTCGTTGAGGGAAAAAAGCACATTCCTTATCGGAATTCTAAGCTCACTCAACTACTCAAGGATTCACTGGGTGGTGCTTGTAACACCGTGATGATTGCCAATATTAGCCCAAGTAATCTTTCATTTGGTGAAACCCAAAACACTCTACACTGGGCTGACCGAGCGAAAGAGATCCGAACAAAGGTTAGATAACTCATAACTACTACTGCGCGACATTGTTTTTTGAGGTCTGGTTGTCATCATAAGGAAAATACTTTGATTGGTCATCATGATTGCAATGTCTAGTTTGGAATTAAGGTGTGGTTGATTGATTTACTATTCTCTACGTGTACTACTTTAAATGAATGTGTCATTTTAGAAGTTACTTTTAGATACTAAAATCTCTAGCCCTCTGCAGTCGTACTATCTTTCTGCACTTTACTATCATACTATGTAATACAGTGACTTAACAGGAGGTGTACATTCATTGCAGTGTGTGTAATTCTACTTATCTCCTTTGAAGTATAATGAGTTTGAAAAAAGAAATGAATAGTAATGCTTCTAAAAGTTAATTCCAATTCAATGTTTTTCATCTAATGCCAGAGCAGTCCGTAATGACATGCAGATGCAGTTGACAAATACATTAGCTGTGAAGCATCTATTTTCAGTATTTTATGGATGCATTATCATCCTAATATCTCCTTTTACCAAGTGCAGGCGTATGATGCACATGAGGAAATGCAAATGCCTGATTCTGAAACAGATCAGGCCAAGTTATTGCTTGAGCTGCAAAAAGAGAACCGCGAATTGAGAATGCGTTTGGCTCATCAGCAACAAAAGCTGATTACAATCCAGAAGGAAAATTTGGCTGCAAACTCTTCTCCTGCCCCATCAATAGTTTCCTCTATCTTATCACCAGCACCTTCTTCTGCTCAGCCAAATGAAAAACGAAAAGCAAGACCCTCTTTCTTGGCTGGAAATTGTTTTACCCCAGAATCAAGAGAAAAGGTGCAGATGACCCAGTTAGAGATCTAAAAAAGGTGGTTAAGGGATTGGAGGCAGAAATTGAGAGACTGAAAAAGGATCATGTATTGCAGATAAAGCAGAAAGATGATACGATCCGTGAGTTGTCACGAAAGAGTGCAAAACCATCAGGAGGGACACAAGTAGGTGGTGTAAAAAGGATTGTTACAAGGGCAAGCTTACGGCCAAGGGAACCACATGATGTTCATTTGAAGAGTCCAAGTCATCGGTTTCATTCTCCAGCTCCCACGGCAAAAAAACGCAGCTTCTGGGATATAACAACAGCTAACAGTCCATCAGTTGTCACTTTAAATGGAAGAAAGACCAGAAGCCATGTTAATACTGAAACAGTAGCAGCTCCATCCATGCTTCTCCAGGTACATTCAATATCTTCTAATCTTCTACTTTCATTTCACATGGCATTTATTTCATCGAGTTTTTGGGTATCCATGCTTCTTCAAGTATATTTTCATATCTTCTTCTACATTCACTTCACATGGCCGAATAGTTCAACTCTTACTAATGTTTTAAATAGATATTGACTTTTGCAAGTGAACAGTTGAACAATGGTCCTAATAGATTTTAAATTTTAGCTTACAAGAAAAGATTAGATGTTTCTTGAAAATCCATTCCATCATATAACATAAAAAACAGATACCACTACCCCTCAATGCCAATCAAGTGAATTTGGCTAATACTAATAATCCTCACTAGAATAAAAACATTACTCTCTCTGGCACAAGAAGTTATCTACATCTTTCACTGGCACAACAACCAAGTTCATAATCATGCTTTAAAAGTGTACCTTTGAGTTTCTTTCTTCTGCAAACTGATGCAGCTTGCATATCCATGTTTCTGGTTTGTGTTCATGTTTGGGCCGCATGTATTCAATTGCACCACTCAGCCAGGATTTACTCGCCAGAATGTAAAGCACTAAGGAAGGCAGATCACTTGGCGATTTCCAGTCTAGTTGGTCACCGCGGAGCAAGGCAATGGAGGAGCACTCATTCACTAGTATTAGACAATAGACTAACTGTCTAACAGTGATTAAATGTAGTTGTTTATGACTTCTCTGTCTTTTTCTTCCAGATTACTTGGGCTTATTGAAGTCATGTTATTAATATTATTTCATTGTTTTTTCTGTTGAGGAAATTTTGAAGCACCATTTACTTCTGTATACTAGTGTGCTTTTGGACACATGTTGTTGAATGATGAATTTTCTTAGAGGGGCACTGTGTATCGAAAATTAACTGGAAGTGAATCGCGATTTGGACACAACAAAATTGGAACAGCACTAATTCACTAATTGAAACATGGAGAGCTTCTGTTTGGACGTGAAAGAAGAAAAAAGTATTTTAAGCTCCATTTCTATTGTTTTGGAGCACTAATTAGTAATGTAAGGATATCTTTGAGCTAGTTTGCTCGTCGAGGGCATATTTGAACCAAAAACGTAATGTGAAGGACATATTTTAACCAAAAACGTAATATAAGATAAAATTATCTCATTTTGAATAGTTTAAATGTTATCCAGCTAAATATATGCTACCATTTGTAAACCTAATAAGAAGTTCGTTAACCCATTGATATTGAAATCACTATGAATGTTGTTTCTTGTTTATTCTTTTTTTTTTCTTTTTAGAGAAAAATAATGTGGTATTTGGATCAACTCAGACGTATTTTGATAATTTCAATTGTACCTATTACCTCTCATCAACAAAGATATTAGGCAATTCCCATATATGAAATGACATTGACTTCATTATGAATGTTGTTTTATTACTTATTACCTTGCGTCAACAAAGGAATAAGATTGCTCTGCCACTAAAATTTACACATTATGAGATGAAATTCGGACAATTAAGCATTATTTTTTAAAATTTATGATGAGATTCGAATCATAATCTCCCACGATCGAACGTTATCTTAATTTTTTTTTATTTTTTTTTACCAAAATGTCTTGAATGCTCTTTTAACAACGGTCGTAATTCCTTTTTGGTCCTACAAGATGAGGCCTCATGAAGATGTGAAACTAGCTAAGGATAATTATGTTTGCCTGAGAGACAAAAAAAAAAGAAAATGTTAACAAATTAAAGATTGGGAATATTTAGCAAGCAATAATTATAACAAATGCACTCTACTTTCCTAATGATTGAAACATTAGTAACAGACTAAAATAATCCTAACATACCCAAAAATAATGTTTATACCCTACGTACTTTAAACTGTGTCATATCTTGCTAGGACCTCTAAAATCCTTGAGATTTTCATTTTTGTAACTAGTATTTTTTCTACTTAATTTATTATGTATCAAATTGCAATTGAATTTGCAAATGATTATACATGATTAGATGGGACATACTAAAGACAAAAACGATTCCTCAGCATTTTTTGAGCTTTAAAAATTGATTTGATCAAACTAGCTGCGGATTCAAATCATAATATATGAACTTTTTGAGAACTCAATAATTTTTGTATTGATTTTATATTTTTAATAAGAAATTTATTAAATATGTATGTGAACTCAGTTATTATTTTTTGTTAACTTGAAATCTTGATAGAAATTTATAAATTTTATATAGTGAATTCGCCGATAAAAGCAATAAACAACTATTGAAACTTTGAATAATGATAGCAACATGATCAAAAGAAAACATCGGTTACTGTGAAAAATGTACCCTTATTAATGTTGATATTTTCATTTATTTGATTGTTGTGACATCCACTAAGATGGCCCCCTTATCTTTTTCACTTTGTATAAAGGATATTGGAAATAAAACAAATGAATATAAAGCCTTGAAAATAGGAGAAGAATCATTACTTACGGTAAACAAAACTTTTTGTTTGAATGAAATGAATATATACAGCTTTTGTTCTAATAATTAAGTTCTAATAGCATCATAGTGTACCTACCCCTTTATTATTTCATTTATTAGTCATTAATAAGGAGTCAGACCATTATTCTGAGACAAGCAAATGGACATATTTACCTAAATAAAAATTTGAGATCGAGAGGTCACGAATTTAAGCTGTGAAAATAGTTTCCGAAAGAAATGCAAAGTAATTATGTGTACGTACACACAGTGTACACACAGTGTAATTTGAGTTCAGTTTAACATGTCCTTTTTAACCTTTTCAATCAAATGAATTTTGAGGCAACGGTTGAAGATGTCATCGTATGATCAAGAGGTCATAAATTCAAATCGTGAATTCTAGCCCTTTCATAGATTTCTTTGTATAGCGAAGGTTTAGTGTATCATGTTGTCCTTTTTAAACACATCCAGGATAATGGATATGTCTGTCAAATAAAAGATGGAAAAATCTGGTAAATTTGAAACTTCTAATGGTGTAAAGGGAAAAGCTAAGTTCTAAAGCTGAGTAACATGTCAGTCATTGAAGGAACCTTTGGGTTGATTTTTGCTTTTGAGAACATCTATGATTGAGCTTTATTAGCAGTAGTAGCAGTAAATAGTTTAACTTCTTGGGATTCTCATGTTACTTTGATCAAGTCTAGACACCAAAACCAATGATTGGAACATGCAATTTTTATACACTTTGGATCAAAATTTATCTAGTATTGTATCTAGCTACTTGCCAGAAAAAGGAATCTACCAAATCTTTAAAGATTTGAGATTTTTAAAAAGCAGTCAATAAAAGAAGCAAAAGGAATAACAAACCCCTTTTGTCATCACAATTTGAATAAAGGGATGTTTGTGCTAAACAGAATCAAGAATTTCATCACAAAATGCCAATTACTTTGATGTATACAGGTGCAAATCATGGTATCAATAGAGAATTAGAAGACAAAAAGAACAAATATTTGTCTTATATGATCATGCACTAAATCAATCATTTATAGGTAACATTATATTTTCCATTCCACCCAAGAAAGAAAGAAAAAAAAGATTACAGTAACCAATTGTTATCCAAAATAACAAAGAAAACAAAAACATAGAACATTGCTAGATCTCAAGAAAAGATTAATATATTCAGTTAAACTAATATTCTAATAAAGTTTTGGTTTGATAAACCTTAAACTCTTAGCAAATAAATGCTAAGTTCAGGAGCTCCATTACTATCAGGATTCATCATGTAGAATGCCTCTGAATCTCTCGATCCAATAACTCTCTCAAATTTAGCCCTCATATACATAATCTCACCAGAATCAGCACTTTCTTCTTCTCCATTACCTGGTAAAACACCAGCACCCATTGATATTGGCTCCACCGCTTTAAGAATCTGCAGTTCTTTTGCCCCAATTTCTCTTCTTGTTGCAAAGCCACATTTTTTACCATTGCAGTAAGTCCTCCACACAGGCTCATCAATGAGTCTAGACACTTTTTTCTCTTCCTCCTTATCGCATTCCAACGCGATTCTGACCAATCCAGACGCCATTTCTCGGACTAAACCACTTATAGGTGTGGCTAGTTCAACTAAGAAGGCTGGCTGGGAGGTGGAATCTTTTTGAAATGCAAAATGTACATGTCCACGCCTGTGCCCAAAAAGAGTGCCAACAACTCTTGTTCCAAGGCCTTGTTGGTAGTTAGACCTGTTTCGCCCGAAAGCTGTTAGGACAGATTTTAGCCTGGCTACTGCTATTGTTTGCAGTTTCCTCCTAGTTGCTGAAGAAGATTCTTGCTTTTCCTCAGCCTTGTTTTCATGGATGGTGTTTAAAGTAGATGACTTGGTGTTTGAAACTTCAGGATTCTTGAAAGAATGTACCTTTATATTCTCTGTATTTCTGTTTGGAGATGAATCTTTTGATGTTACTTGTTCTTGTTCTTGTTCTTCATTGCTGACTTTAGCTGTCCAGTGGAACTGCCTCTTAGAGGACAAGTCTTGGAAACTCTTTGCCATGATTGTCTTCATCTAAAAAAAAAAAGAGTAGGAGATGCACCTTTAAAGTGATGGAAGAGTGAGGGGCAAAGAGATTCTTGTTACTACTACTTCTTTATTCAAGGGATTTTCTTTTTTTCTCTCTTTATCTTTTTCTAAATTTGTTTTGCTTCTACTACTTTGTTCAAACAAATAAGAATCTGATAAAGAAAAACACAAGTGTCCCCACCAAGTGTCATGGGAATTGGGAGTAGTATAACACAACACAGGGAAAGGTGAAGGCTTGAGAGGATGTGAGGAGAGAAAGGTAAATGTTTTGAAATAAAGAAAGGAATCTCAGGGAGACATAAGATGTGTTATTTCACTTTCTTGTGGGGTATGGTGAGAAAAAAATAGCTTGACTGGCTCTTTTTTGACCTGAACAAAAAACAGTGTGGTCACAAAAATCACAGTGAAAGAGAGAACTAAAGAAGCATCACTATTTACACTAGACATCCTACCAACACAACCTTCTGCTTCATGTATGATAAAACAGTTGCCTCAGATCAGTAATCACACACATTCTGAAACGTTGCAAAATAGATGAAATATTATGTTACTACTCCAGACACAATAACCTGCTATAGACAGTGCATCAAAACTGACATTCTTTTAATTCTCTCATTCCTCTATCATTCTTTTTTTGCAGGAAAAGAGAAATATGCCAACCATATGGTGGGCCTAAACAGCGAAGGCTTTTCTTCAATGTTGGAATTCTTAGTTTCCCTTCTTTGGAAGGGTAAAAGATTTGCACCAAAGGCACGACTTAGCAGTCAAAGAAGTGAGTGAATAATGGTGGATCCAATGTAAACAACAAACACCAATGTGGGCAACTTACAAGGACACTAGGTTGTTGCCATGAGCACTAAGTTGAGTAGTAAAGCCATTACAACAATGACCAAATAAGTGTATAGCGACCATCACATTCATTATTCGTCCTCTAATGGTTTTCAGTGCTGTGACCCCAACGCAATCAATCACATTGGTCCTGGGTGGGGGCTGAGTCGGCCAATTAGTGTGAAAGGGCCAACTGATGACAAAGAGCCCCAGCAATTCCCACTCTTGACAAATAAATATATATACTGAAAGCGCTTGTAGGCCGTAGAGACTATTCTGAAGAAAATTCACTAATTAAAGAAAATATAGACATAATTAAAAGAGTACAAATTGAACTCAAGTTCACAAGCAGGCAAAAGTGCCAGGGGAGCTTTTTGTACATAAGAAAAGAGAAACCACCTGTAAAAACTAAAGAGGTGCTTGCCTACAGAAAAAAACTACGCCCTAAGTTAGCAGTCCAATTTTTGCTCTATTTCCAGGTCTTGCTGTTTGGGCGGAACTGCACCAACTCCATTCATCCTCGCACGTGCTTCAGCAAACATCCTTTGTTGTGCAGCTAATGCTTCTTCTTCAGTCATTTCAGCTATATTATTGCTCCACTTCCCAGCTCTCACAGTGTCCTATGGGAGAAACACAAAGCAAAAGGGCAATCGTGAATGAAGAATATTTCACCATTAAATCGTTTCACATGGTAGCAAAACTTATTTGAATTCAAAATAAATGTCGCCTAGCTCTAGCCACATGCAGAGAGGTTTTGGACCAAGGGTGAGAAAAGAAAAGGAATAAATGACTTTGTTACTATAGCAAAAGGATCCTTCATACATCCTAACTTTTAGGCCATTCATAGATTCCAATTTCCAACAATGTAAGAAGACAGAAACTAGCTCCTACGTACCACAGTCTCCAACTTGTGTTGTTCATATGCAGCATAAACTTCTTCAGTATATTCCCCAAAGCCAAGAACCTGAAAGCCAAAAGTTTTTATCATTCCCAGGATGCGGTAGGATATAGAACAAATTTTCACGGGCTAACATATTAAATCTGACCTAAAGTAACTATTTAATTAAGTTCTCTTGTTATTTAACACTACCATTTTATTTTTATTTTTGTTATGATAATGATGCAAACACTAACAATTATAGAAGTATTTAAGAAATGAAAACTAAAACTGGTCCATGGTTTCACGGTGAAAAGTTGTTGCTAGAGACCTAAAGCATGAGTGTGTTATTGATGTTCCTAACATCACAACCATACCAAACCAAACATGGAACTAATTAACAAGGTTTGCACTACATCATTCTTATTGGTACCATGGCACTTTGTGACCTCAGATGAGAACTAGGTTTGGAACTCTTTAAATCACCTTCAAATGAACTCATGCTTACGGTGACTGCAGCTGAGAATAGAAGAGAATTGCAAAAAGAGCAAGATGATGATGATGAACATAATAGAGCAACTCCAGGATCAAGACGTACCTCTAAGGCCTTGAGTACATGTTCTGGTGCAATTGTTCGTTTATCTTCTCTATTACAAACTTCATTTGATTCTGATGAGATAAGATTGATGAACTCTGCACAAGAACAAAGAAAGGTGGAATACCATGCAAATTAAAATCATAACCACAATAAGAAGATCCTTCAAATATGAAATCAAGCTATGATTTAATTTCAAGGAATGCAAAGAGATGAAGTTATACTATCTAATAGAAGGAACGAACATAGGATAGACTTTAATCCTGTTGAAATAGCAGACACATATTACCAGCCAAAACATCAATGAAGATATACTTGTTGGAAAAATATCAGCAGAAATAAGTACTAAAAGTAGTGTCATGTAACAAATTGTTATGCTTAGTTTAACAAAACAATTATGAAATAGATTACCTTATCAGGAAAAAAAAGAAGGATCTAAGGAATAGGTTAGTTTAACAGAATAGTGATCAAGTTTCATCAAAACTCTCACTTTTTAAGTTACCAGGAGTCATCTTCCTATAGAATATAACCAAATTGAGCTAAAAAGAACTTGAATGCCTTCAAAGTGACCTGTATTATCCAACTATGTTCTAAACCTTCCGATGCTTATCACATTCCCTGTCTTGTGTTGACAAAGTGAAACCAAGAACTAACAAACAACTAGCAGAAAACTTTCATATAAAACCATAGACCTCCTATGTAAGTACTACTTCCAACAGCACAGCCCAACACTTAAGTCCCCCTTAAATTCTAGAGAAGCATAGTTGCTATTAGAAGCCCTACTGGTAACAGCACAATACATCAACAGAATTTTAAAGAAGATAAAAAAAATAGATCAGGCAAACTAAAATCAACTCACCTACACAGCATTCAATCAAAAGATCCTGCGTATCACGGGCAACACGAACATCAGGAGGCAACATTTCTTTAATAATCTTTGTCATAGTTGCTGATAAGAGAAAATTGTATTATCAGTATATTTAGAATCAAGGAAATAACAAATAATCAAACCATCAGGCAAACTCACTCATATATCCCAAAATAGCAAACTCATGAGGAAAACAAAATGATTCAGACAAGGTGAAACCAGAAGCAACGAAAAAGAACTTCAATATTACCACTATTTGGCTTTTGCAATTGAAATCACCAATTGCATCACTCTAATAATCGAATTCTTTGCAAAAGCAATTAGTATCACTTAAGTCACTGAGAAGTTGCTTTTTACCCTCTTCAGAAATAAATCAGAAACTCCACTCAACAGGGAGAGAGCTTAAGGGAGACAAAAGGTTTTATTGAACCCCTTTTGCACGAAAATTGAATGGTGAAATATGCAAATACAATTTTATTGGTTATATATGAACGGTTGAATTCCTTTGACGTAACAGAAGTTTCTAGGGTATCAGTAAAAGGTGTTCAAAAACTGCTTTAGGTCGCAAGTTTCAATCATATGTATTCACACTCCAGTATTTCATGAATCCCTGTATGAATTTCTTGTATATATCCCAGCCTTGTAACAATTTAATTGCTTTTAATCACCCCTCCAAAAACAACTAATATTCCCCTCTGCTTACTCCCTATTCATCCGCTCAAAATCTCGATAATTAGGTTTCAAAGATAATTAAACAGAAACAAGGGATAATTCACCCAAAAGAAAAGCACAATTACGCGAGCAACATATAAATCACTCTAAATATACACCAGATATGCGCAGCTATAAAGGAGGAAAGGAGGAAAACCTTTGGGAAGCGAAGCATCCTCCTTCGTCTTACCAACGATATCCATCGGTTCCATTCTAATCCTTCAAAATCAAATTCATAAATTATTAAAAAAAAAAAAAATGCCAAAACACTGCGTATCAAACAAAATCAAAGGCAACGACTGAATACGATGAAAATAGCTACAACAAGTATCTTACCTCAGAAACAGGATTTGCGAAACTAGTAGATCGGCGAGACGGGCAGCAAATCGGCCGATTTGAAGAATTTGAAAGAAGATCGAAGAAGGTGATCGGAGTACGGTGGTGGTTCATGGTGGATATAGAGAGAGAAGGATGTGTTCGCAGACGACTAGGGCAAAGCGCATCCAACAAGGGGTTCTCCACGCGCGAATGGACACGTGCCGTGCATGAGCAGTGGGTCCCATCATCGTTATGAATGGTAAATGGAGCGTGGTATGCACGCATGAGCTAAGTGTGTGGGATAACAGGTGACGTATATTGTTTATATAGTTTTTCAGCAAAATGGAAAGAGGATTGTTGGTGGTGTCATCAATGATAGGGAGAGGAGACGAGAAAGTTTCCGATCTCTGTTGGATTTGCCGATAATGTGATGCTTAATTTCATTCAGATTGGGCTTTTAGTAATTGGGCTCGACTCTATGGTAAGATTGGGCTTTTGGGCTATCATCCCTTAGACTTGAAACATAATGAGGTAAAATAGCTCATGTTTAGTTAACGACATAAAGTAGTTATAGTTTGAGTTGCTATTCAGGTCACGATTTGTATATCTCATATGATTATTAAATATTTATACCCGGTATTTTGAAAAGCGGGGCGTGAGTCGCGGCGGGGTGTGATGTTTTACACAGTACAGGGTGAGGCGTAAGCCTCGAGATACAAAACGTATGTCTCATGGATCTACGGGGCCTAATCTCATGTATATTCAATTTTATAGTTTTATTACCAATAAAATAAGCAAAAGTCCAACTTTCAATGATACAAATAATTTTTTATAAATAACCTATAATATATAGAAAATTATATTATAATTTTTATTGGAAATAAGCATTAGTAATCAATAATGAAGAAAAAGTATTTTAATTACTATTTGAGAAATGTCATTACACAATTATTAAAAAGAATATGATTTAAAGCAAAAAGGTAAAAAAAATAATTAAAAACGCTTGAACCTGCGTTTTTACGTCCAGAACTTACATTGTATGCTCGAGGCTTGCGCCTCAAATTTTAGAACATACGTCTTATGGATCTACGTCTTTAATATACGTCACAAAAAGTTTTTGGTATGATCCGAGACTCGCCCCAAAAATATTTTTGAAAACATTATTTATCACAATAGGACTCTCCATTTAAATAATGATGGAGACAAGGTAACTTTGAAAAGAATTCCATGATTTGCGAAAAAAATCACAAATCACGAAAAAATCCCACGAATCACCCATTGTATCTATATTAATTGGATTTTTTTAAGTATTTTTTTGTTTCAAAATTACGCGAATAACAAATTGAATCGTATTTATATCAACTGATTTTATGTTTCAAAATTATACTAAGATCAAAATGATTTGTATTTGTATTTTTTTATTTTTATTTTTTATGTTTCTATGAAACAGAGAAATCTGAGTGAATTGTATTTGCATTGAATTATATTTGTATTCTTAAAATTAGGATGGTATGTATAATTGATATATCTAAAATGATTTGTATTTGTATAAATTTGTGTAATAGATACAAAATCAAATATTACATTTGTATATTGAAACTTTTGATACATCTAGTGATTTATTTCAACAAGTAATTATACAAATATTGAAATTATAAATATTAACAAAAATGTATCTCCTTCTTGCTTAAGATTTGATTGGAGCCTTTAATTGGCAAGAATTTTGTGATTTGCTAATCAGGTGACCAAATAAGTTTTTAGTGTATATCAAATAGGAAAATTTATGTATACACTCAACATTATCGTGTTAACTGGGCAGATTATTGTTCGAATACATTAAATTTAAGAAAAAAATTCATAATCAATAAATATTAAGCATTAATATGACCTCTTATCTATACTTTTACGATTTACAATAAATAGCTATATTTTGGTTTGCCATTAGAATTTTTTTTCACATGATTCGTTAAAAATAATATAAAAACAAAACTAATTAGAGTTATTCACGTAGAAAATCTTTCAAATTAGGTTAAAAAACTGAAATTGCTCGCTTACTTTCGTTACATACAGGAGACTCAAATAAGCACTTGATTCTTCTTCTTCCTCGAATAATACAAAATCACTAAATACGTGAATTTAGATCGCTATTGTTAATCGTCTTTGAAATTTAAAGACTGATTCAATTGTTCATTGTTTTTACAAAAAATTTCAAAATATCTAATAGATCTGTGAAACAATTTTGAATATAAAAATACAGTAGTAATTCTTCATTGTGACAATTCATAATCGACTGTCGAAGCATAATCAATAATAGATATGTGAATAAATCTCGTTAAATTACAAATTCATACTTGAATTATACTTATTTCATTTTCGTAAGTTGAATGATTGTGATATATATGTATATATATATGTATATATATATATATATATATATATATATATATATATTTCAAATTATACATTGAACATAATACACTTTCAAATACAATTCAGTTTATAAATATTTTTTTTATGGGAAAATTACGCGGATAAGCAAACTTATACTATTTAATTACTCATCATAGCTATAGACTATAATTACCACTCACGACTAATATTACACATTAATTACGTGGACTGACTTCGAATTTGTATAATTAGTCATATTTGTATATGTATAATTCACCAGGATATACAAATAAATATGTATAATATACAATTTTTTAGCCTATATACATATACAATTCACCTTTCTCCCACTCTCTGCCCTCTCTCACTCACCTCTCTCCTCCCTCTCTCAATCTCGCTCGCCTCTCTCCTTCCTCTCCCAATCTCGCTTGCCATTTATACAAATGTATATGTATAATATACAATTATATACAATTATATACATATACAATTCACCTCTCTCCCAATCTCTGCCCTCTCTCGCTTGCCTCTCTCGATCTCGCTCGCCTCTCTCCTCTCTTTTCCAGTCTCGCTCGCCTCTCTTCTCCCTCTCCCAATCTCTCTTGCCATATATACAATTACATATGTATAATGTACAATTATATAACCAATATACATATACAATTCACCTTTCTCCCACTCTTTCCCCCTCTCTCGCCTCTCTCCTCTCTCTCCCAGTCTTGCTCACCTCTCTCCTCCATACAACATGTCGCTACAAATTGTAAATATCAAACTATAGCTATGGAGAGTAATCAATTATTTGTAAGTGGCTATATGTGAAAGTTTCCCTTTTTTTATTAGAATGCAATCTGTTATGGGATACAAATATTGAATGGTCGTGAAATTGTATGTTGAACGATTAGAATACAAATTTATTTTGAATACAATATAAATGATGTGATACAAACTGAAACTTAAATATAATTCATTTTAGAATACAAAACAAACTAGAAATATAATGAAATAATACTTAATAGTCATCCAAACAAAGTGTCATGGGTTGTTTGGTAGTTATATAAAACAAGTCTTATCCATGCATTAGAGTTCGTATAACTTATACGATGTTTGATAGGTAGATAAGAAATAAGTGGTATAAAATTATTAAGGCATCTGGTTAACAATTTTTGAAATCCATGTAACTAATATATGTATAACTTATGAGTTCTTTTATATTATTTATGCGGAGTAGAAGGTGAAAAAAATAATATTATCCTTATCACTCCCGCCTCACTACCTTTTTTTCTACACAAACAATAGATATTTCTAAGAAAAAACTGATAAATATTGTATCTTGAAACAATTTTTAAGAACCGCTTTCTTCATCTTATTTCTACTTGTCCCATAGCGCAATGACCACCTTTGTTTAGGTTTAGTCAGCTTCTACTTGTTGATGAAACTTGCATCGTACTTGTATGCGGTGTTCAAATTTGAGTCTCATAAATATGAACTTTTAAAAGAGGATCATACATAAAAGTTGATTATAGTCATCCAACTCACAAACAAATGCAAAACCTTAAACTTTTGATTTTTTATATCTAAAGTGTTAACTTATAGTTTTTTAAGATCCAATGTGTTTTTATATTTAAAATTATTTTTGAGATGTAAAGTTATTTTTTTTATTAATGAATTATTTTTTAACTTTTCCTATAAATAGTACTCCATTCATTTTTTTCTTTTTTTCTGATTTTGACTTTACACAAATATTTTGTAACTATCCGGGCCTACACCCCGAACGTCATACGGCGTACAAGACTTCGAAAAGACTCATACAGGCCTCATAGTACATCATTACATAAGAACATAGAAAAATAGAGCAGAATTATAACTTTTCTTTATATATATATATATATATATATATATATATATATATATATATATATATATATATGTTCAAGTCTGAAATCTAACACAAATAATAATGTTAAAAACTCATAAAAAGACACACGTCAAATACATTTACTAATTTAATGCTTGTGTAATTGGGTTTGCGTCATTTTATTGTTAGTCTAAACTGTATCATATGTGGTTGCATATATCGCGATAACTTAATTCTCAGAGATGGATCATATAGTTCCATCTTACACATATCTCAATCACTCTTTCCCACAACATTTGAGGGATATGTATAAAAAATATAAACATTACCGAGTGATTAAATTTTAGCCTAATTAAATAGTTTAATCCCATATGAAACACACAAAATTTATCTAGTTAAATTATACCAATCAAAATACACCAAAAGTATAAATGGTGGATTAAGTAGCCACTAATTTCTCCTTCCAAAATTAATTACTCCGTACTTACCCCTAAGTTAAGTACAGTAATTACTAAAGATATACCACACAAGTATATATACGACAGAAGGGAACCGCCGGAACCCCGCAGAGGGTAGAAATCACGCCGTTGGCTTACATCGGCTCTCCCGGAGACGATTTTTACGAACCGACGATCTCATTTTTCAAAATCAAGGAAACTAGGGTTTATAATCTCTCCCCGTGTTATGCGCTAGCATCAACATATATATAGGAAAATGGATAGCGACGAGGAAGATTTCGTGTTTTACGGAACACCTATAGAAAGAGAGGAGGATGTCAGTAGCCGCAAGAAGAAGGCCATCGCTGAGGCCTCTGGCCAGTTGCGAACTCTTCCCGCATGGAAACAAGAGGTAAACAATTTCAAAATCAATGTCACGGGTTTGAAAATAGAACAATTTCCGTTAGTATTAAGTCCAATCAATACTTACTTGAAAATACAGTTTCTTGAATTCTTTAGAAGTTAGAAAACACTGTTTCTTGAATTCTTATGTTTTAGACAAGAAGACATAGAATATGATGGATTAAGGTGCTTGTAAATGGTGTTTCTTGAATTCCTTAGAAGTTAGAAAATACCGTTTCTTGAATTCTTAAGAAGTTCCATAAGACCTTGAATATGATGGATTAAGTTGCTTGAAATACTGTTTCTTGAGTTCTTTAGAAGTTAGAAAATACTGTTTCTTGAGTTCTTTAGAAGTTGGAACTCTATATTTTAGACAAGAGGACATCAATATGATTGATTAAGTTGCTTGAAAGTACTGTTTCTTGAATACTTTAGAAGTTAGAAGTCTATGTTTTAGATGAGACAGAGAATATGATTGATTAAGTTTTTTGAAGTTCTCCTGCTAGTTTCTTGTGTGAAATTAGTAAAATTTTAATGGCAATGTAGCCTCGTTTGATGGACATTGCGAAGCACCTTTTTCTTTTGTTTGATTGTAAATGTCATGTCGTCCTTGTTGAGTTTAAGGTAGTTTACATTGATACTGTGAGAAATATTGGAGAAAATATTATTGAATTGTGTATCTAAATTGTTACATTGAGACCCTATTTATAGACACTACATTGGAATCCTTTTTCGACTAGAATTCCTATTCCTACTAACTAGAATTCCTATTCCTACTAGAATTCCTATTCCTATTCTTATTTCTACTCCTATTCTAAGTAAGAAATACTTATTCCTATTCTAACACTCCCCCTCAAGCTGGTGCATACAAATCATATGTACCTAGCTTGTTACAGATGTAATTAATACGATGACATGTGAGAGACTTGGTGAACATATCTGCAAGCTGATCATTTGACTTCACAAATTTTGTAACAATATCTCCGGAGAGTATCTTTTCTCTGACAAAGTGACAGTCAATCTCAATGTGCTTAGTCCTTTCATGAAACACTGGATTTGATGCGATATGAAGAGCCGCTTGATTATCACACACAAGTTCCATCTGATCAATTTTGCCAAATTTTAGTTCTCCCAGTAACTGTTTGAGCCAAACTAACTCACAAGTTGCTGTCGCCATTGCTCGATATTCTGATTCTGCACTAGATCGAGCAACCACATTTTGTTTCTTACTCTTCCACGACACCAAATTACCTCCAACTAAAACACAATATCCGGATGTCGAACGTCTGTCAGAGGGTGATCCTGCCCAATCAGCGTCTGTATATCCAATGATATGCTCATGACCTTGATCTTCAAAGAGTAGTCCTTTACCGGGGGCTGACTTTATATATCGAAGAATACGAACAACTGCTTCCCAATGACTATCACAAGGGGAAGTCATAAACTGACTTACAACACTCACGGGAAAAGAGATGTCTGGTCTAGTCACTGTGAGATAATTCAACTTTCCAACAAGTCGTCTATACCTTTCAGGATTACTAAGTGGCTCCCCCTGTCCTGGAAGAAGTTTAACATTCGGATCCATCGGAGTGTCAATAGGTCTACATCCCATCATTCCTGTCTCCTCAAGAATGTCTAAGGCATACTTGCGTTGAGAGATAACAATGCCTGATCTAGACTGAGCAACCTCAATACCTAGAAAATACTTCAATCTGCCAAGGTCTTTAGTCTGAAAGTGCTTAAAAAGATGTTGCTTTAAATCGGTGATACCATCTTGATCATTACCAGTGATAACAATATCATCAACGTAAACAACCAAATAGATACATCGACCTGGTGCAGAATGTCGATAAAACACAGAGTGATCAGCTCCACTACGAGTCATGCCAAACTCCTGAATTACTGTGCTGAACTTCCCAAACCAAGCTCGAGGAGACTGTTTCAGACCATAGAGTGACCTACGCAATCGACATACAAGGTTACTAGACTCCCCCTGAGCAACAAAACCAGGTGGTTGCTCCATATAGACTTCTTCCTCAAGATCACCATGCAGAAAAGCATTCTTTATGTCCAACTGATAAAGAGGCCAATGACGAACGGCAGCCATAGATAGAAAAAGACGAACAGATGTTATTTTAGCCACAGGAGCGAAAGTGTCACTATAATCTAGCCCAAATATCTGAGTATACCCTTTGGCGACAAGGCGAGCCTTAAGTCTATCAATCTGACCGTCTGGATCAATTTTGACTGCATAAACCCAACGACAACCAATAGTAGATTTACCTGCAGGAAGGGAGACAAGCTCCCAAGTACCACTCTTATGTAAAGCAGACATCTCATCAACCATAGCCTGCCTCCATCCAGAATGAGAAAGTGCTTCACCTGTAGTCTTAGGAATGGAAACAGAGGACAAAGACGATACAAAGGCATAATGGGGTGATGATAGACGATGATAACTTAAGAAGGTATAATGCGGGTTAGTATTTCGAGTAGATCGTATACCTTTTTGAAGTGCAAGCGGTGGGCTAGGTAGAGGCAAGTCCGCAGTAGGAGCAGGGTCTGGCGCATGACATGAATCATCTGGGACTAGGGTGGGACGGCGATGATAAGTTAGTAGTGGTGGCACTGCAACTGGAGATGTAGACGTAACTGTAGATTCCTCAAAGGTTGGCACAGGTAAAACTTGAGGTATAGGTAAGACCATAGATACATCAGTATGATCAGAAGATGTATAGTAAGGCTGAGACTCAAAAAATGTAACATCAGCGGACATAAGGTATCGATGAAGATCATGTGAATAACAACGATACCCTTTTTGAACTCTAGAGTAACCAAGAAAGACACATTTGAGGGCACGAGGAGCTAATTTATCTTTCCCTGGGGCTAAATTATGAACAAAGCATGTACTCCCAAAGACACGAGGGGGAATAGGATAGAGATGTGACTGAGGAAACAGTATGGAATGTGGAACCTGATTCTGAATAGACGAAGAGGGCATTCTATTAATTAAATAACAAGCTGAAAGGACTGCATCACCCCAAAAACGCAGCGGAACATGGGATTCAATGAGGAGAGTGCGAGCAGTCTCTATGAGATGCCTATTCTTTCTTTCTGCGACACCATTTTGTTGAGGAGTGTATGGACAAGATGTTTGGTGAATGATTCCGTGGTGAGACATAAATTCCTGAAATTGGGATGATAAGTATTCTAAGGCATTATCACTACGGAAAGTACGAATAGAAACACCAAACTGATTTTGTATTTCAGCAAAGAAACCTTTGAAAATAGAAAATATCTCAGAACGATCTTTCATTAAGAAAACCCAAGTGCATCTCGAATAATCATCAATAAAACTGATAAAATAACGAAATCCTAAGGGGGAACTAACTCTACTAGGACCCCAGATATCAGAATGAACTAATGAAAATATAGACTCTGAACGACCCTCAGTTCTACGAGAAAATGTAGCACGAGTGTGTTTCCCAAGTTGACACGACTCACAATCTAATGTGGATAAACCAGACAAACTAGGCACCATCTTTTGCAGTTTGGATAGACTTGGGTGTCCCAAACGTTGGTGAATTAGATTTGGGGAATCTGTAACGGAGCATGCTGTTAAAGAATTAGAAGAGGTAAGATAGTAAAGGCCTTGTGATTCATATCCTGTTCCAATCGTCTGTCCCGTACTGCGGTCCTGCATGAGAAAGAAATGATCAAAAAAAGTTATGCTACAATGTAGGGCTTTCGTCAAACGACTAACCGATGCTAGATTAAAAGGAGAACCAGGGACATAAAGAACAGAGTCAAGAGTGACAGAAGATATGGGTTTGGCTTTTCCAACCCCTTTTGGTTTTGTTTGTATCCCATTGGCTAATGTAATAGCTGGAAGAGATTGTGAATAAACAATCTCAGACAAAAGTGATTTATTACCAGTGATATGATCAGAAGCCCCCGAGTCTATGACCCATGATCCAAGAGTGTTAGACTGTGATATACAAGTAAAAGAATTACCCGCAACAGAAACATTAGGTTTTGCAACCGAAACTACTTGTGAAGACGTTTGTTTATTTGCACGATACCGAAGGAACTCTATATATTCCTTTAGAACAATAGGATCATAACTGGGTGGTCGACCATGCAAAACAAAACATATGTCACGAGTGTGTCCAGGTTTATGACAATGACTACACTTGGATCGAAATTTTCCAAAACGTTCTCTCCCCCGTCTATTCTCCATGGATTGATATGTACGCTGGGAACTACCAAAAAATCACCGGAACCCTAATTTCGGTGATCGGATCTGGAGATAACTGTATGGGTTCTTACCGAAAATACTGGACGACCCTAACAGAAGAGAGAAATTCAAAAATTCTGATTTTGTCGGAATTTTGCCGGAAACAGCCTGAAAATCGCCGGAACCCTAATTCCGATGATCGAATCTGATCGGAATCCGGAAAAAAAAAAATAAAATAAAAAAATTTACATAGCCAGCCTCGGAATGAAGAGGCGACCCAGATAAAAAAAATTGTCGAGAATTGTCGAGATTTTTTTTTTTTTTTTTTTTTTTCACAATTGCTCTGATACCATGTGAGAAATATTGGAGAAAATATTATTGAATTGTGTATCTAAATTGTTACATTGAGACCCTATTTATAGACACTACATTGGAATCCTTTTTCGACTAGAATTCCTATTCCTACTAACTAGAATTCCTATTCCTACTAGAATTCCTATTCCTATTCTTATTTCTACTCCTATTCTAAGTAAGAAATACTTATTCCTATTCTAACAGATACTATGAGAGAGTTGATAATTTCTTATAACCTTTTGACGAAACATTAGTACTTTACTAATGCATATAGCCCATTAAGCACCAGTCCCTGTAGATTGAAATGGGTGCTTGATCAAAGATTCTCATCCTTGGGAGCTATTTTTTTTGTCTGCTTCTATCTGATTTTTTCACTTGTTTTTTACTTGTTAACGAAATTGATTCTCAGGTCACAGATGAAGAGGGACGGAGGAGATTTCATGGGGCATTTACTGGTGGTTTTTCCGCTGGATACTACAATACAGTTGGTTCGAAAGAGGGTAGAGTGTAACTTCCATTTTATTGTTCTGCTTCATTTCAGTGACGTTTTTCTTGATAATTTTATGTTCCGACCTATTTATGTGAGATTCATTATGAACCATCTATATCAATGTTGTAGGATGGACTCCACAGACATTTACGTCATCTAGGAAAAATAGAGCTGAAGTCAAACAACAGTCTCTCTTTAACTTCTTGGATGATGATGAGAAAGCTGTATGTTCTCTTCCTTTCCTTTCTTCATAGATATAAGAATATAAATATGTTACGCTATTTTTTGTATGACTTACGACCAAAGAAGTCAATCAATCCTCTGAAAAAACATCAGCTTTTGGTTGGAAAATATGAAATAATCCGAGATTCTCTTCTCAGGATGCTTACTCACCTTTGTTATCAATTACTTCGTCCTGTAAGGTTGGAGTTTTTACTTTAAGAGATATTTCCTGAAAGACGCACGATCTCCAGTATATACATCTAGTGTGTTTTCCCCTGCTTCTTTTCCGAAAGCCACAATTCCAAGTTCATACTGTCTCTTCTATTTGAGCTGTGAAGTATGCTTGAACATATTAAAAATGAAATTGCAGTTGAACTTGAGCTTTTGCAGAAAACATGATGTGACAGCCACCAATCTCAGAAACACTCACCGTATCTGCTGATTGCTATTGCTTCAATTTATTGGTTAAATCATCATTAAGCATTGCCTTTTTTTTCTTTCATTCACTGAACATTACTTTCTGTATGGCCAGATTCCGTATGCATGTGCTGTGTATTTTGATTAAGTCCACTGCTGTATGATGCCATTTGCTATCGTCTTCCCATTTTGTGAGATCAATTTTTGTGAAAGTTATATAGAGCTCCCCTGTAATTTTTGTTATCAAAACTAACACAAAAGCTGGTACTATTATTCTGTTGTGCTATAGACGGTTGAGGAACCCAGACTGATAAAAATTCAATTCCTATTTGAATGACTGTTTGATGATTATTGCTTCTACATTTTGATTGAGGATGACAATGCAAAGGTTGTTTAGTTAGTAAACCACCCGAGCAGGTTATGTCCTCGTAGAGTAGTAGTGTAGAGCACTGGGTACTTGAATGACTATTGTGAAGCGTATGTCCTCGTAGAGTAGTAGTGTAGAGCACTGGGTACTTGAATGACTATTGTGAAGCGTGCAAGTCAGTGTACTTTTTTCTCAAGTTCCTTTGTTTTCTGATATTTAATTGTTATTTTCTCTAAGTCATTGTTGTCAAGCTGATTCTAGTTCTGTGAATTCATCAAAGTGTTCGTTTTGTAAATTATGTGAAGTTTAGAATGACATATATTCGAGTTGAGCTGGTACTGATCATTCGTTCATATTCATTTCTGTTCCCTAGAAGCTTATTCTGGTTTTTTATATCATAGGAAATGGAGGGTCATCTAGGGACATCGATGCAGTATGATACATTTGGATTTACTGCTGCTGAACTTGCTCGTAAACAAGCTGAAAAGGAGCAAAAGCAGAGGTGTTCTATTGTGCTTAGCTGCTTCTTATGTATAAAATTGTTAGTTTGTAGCTTAGACCTTAGCTGATTTTTACTTTTTTGTCTTATGGCATTATGTGATTGCTATAATCTAAATATCATTACCTAATTGCTGCAACCTTGTTTCCTGCATCTTTTCTTTTACTGTTGAAAGGTTTTTATGCTCATTTTTCTACTAGGCATGTTCTTTACAAACTATGATATATGTTTTTGTATCTTCCTGAACAATCTTGTGACTATAAAGTGAGCACTAGTTGGGGGAGATAGTAAATGCATGGCCTGAGACAACCTTAGAATCCTCTCAATGTACAAATATTATTCTGATTGGTATACACAGTTGACATTTAGAATAGTTTTCTCGATGTACGAGGATTATAGCTGCACTTAATTTTTGTGCTTTTTTACACTGTCCATGCCAGACCTACCGCCTACCTTGTTCTACATGATTGAGTTAATTGTATGTCTAATCTTCCTACTTTCTTTCATTAGTGTTGGTTGCAAATCGCTCGAGTAGAACTGGATTGAAGGAACCTTAGATGCTTAAATTCCATTATTGAACTATAAGTCAACTATTCTAGTTTCTCTTATCTTCACTTTTCATACTTTTGAACATCTTGCTTGTATTGCAGGCCCTCTGCTATACCTGGACCAGTTCCGGACGAAGTGGTACTTCCAGTGACAGAGTCCATTGGTCTGATTCTATGTACTCTGAAAAGTACATTTTTTGTGAAGAGAATAATTTCTCACTATGTTATTCTTATTTTTTGGGCAGGGCTCACATTACTGCAGAAAATGGGATGGAGGCGTGGCCGCTCAATTAACAGCTCACATACTGATTCACTATATAGTATGCACATACCCTAATGTCATGCTTAGTCTGCTGGATATTGTTAGTGACTTATTGTACTATGCATTACCTGGCAAGAAAATAAATTTTGTCAGTGGACTTAATTAGACACAGTTTTTGAACTAGTTAAAGAAAAGCTTTATGTCTGGACAAATCATTCTTGAATTTCTACTAGTTTTGCTGAGTGCTTTACCTTGTTCATAGAGAATGCATTTTTTTTACTCCGGCAGAACTGTTGGGTAGATGGTTGGACATTGAAAATTTTAGATAGTCCAATCAGTTCTTGACAGATGCCAAAAGCAAACATCTAGGAGTTGACAAATGGACCTTACGAGACACAATTTGCATTAGTTCAAGAAACAGACTGGAAGTCTGAACTCAGAATTTTTTCCGTTGATCTTTGAGAGCTAATTTGATGATGCCTAAACGTTTCCCATGCACATCTCTTGGACATATTTGGCATCTACAAATACCCTCAGAGAGAATTGAGTCTGCCTTTTAGAAGCTATCATTTTAGAACTTTATTCTTGGCGTATTTTTTTTGTTCTTGGTGTCTTATAATTGGTAAAGAAAAAAGTTTCAAGAATTCTGAAACTAAACATTTAGTTTTCATGCTCTATAACTATGAACGAATTTGTTGCTATCAATCTATTCTATTGACATGTTTCTCTTTCTAATTGTCAGATGCTAAGAGAGAGGCAAGAAAAGCTTTTCTTGCATTTTCTTTTGCTGATGTGGACGGACAACCTTTGGACTCTGGGCTAGCTGAAGATGCTGCTGACCCTATCGCGGATCTACCAACTGATGATGGGGACCAGTTTTCTAAAAGCACACCGGTGTGAACTGTTGCTTTATTTCTTCAAGGCTTTTCTTTGTCAGCTTGGGCTTTATATTTGTCTTTTATTTCTCTGTTTCCTGTTTTGAAAGTAAACAGCTCCACTTCTTATTACTTGCATTTCATCTTCATGGCACTGCTTCATTTGGTCTATTGTTATGAGACCATAAAACTGGGATGGCCAGTGTGAGTGGAGAACTGTTGGGTTTTTAGCTATCTTTTCTTTTTTTGAGTGATGCAGTGGGTTGCTACCAAACCACTCTGTTGGTTACTTTAAAATGCCCTTTATCTTTAGGAGAAGTGGATGTTGTACATATTTTAGTTTTTCTTTCTTTTCAACTAGAACAATGCCTGGTTGACTACAGTGAACCTTTGATAGTATGATCGCTCAAATTCATTCAGTTCACCTTTTATCTGTGAGAGAAGGGAATGTCAATGGTAGTGTTTACCCCTAAATAACTAATTTTGTATGGGACTCTCATGCTTTTTCCGGTGTGTGTGTTTGGGGGGGAGGGGGGGAGACCCAATTTATATGAAGTCTTACATCTTTATGAACATGCGGAGGGTTGACAAAATACTAACTAATTGGGTGTATTTCTGATCTAATAACATGGGCAGACATAGTTCTTTTGCCTGACATGTTGTTCATGGTAAAATAATTTGTTCCCACAGAACATGAAGAGTTAAAGGAGGTTAGAGATTTAAACGATGCAAACAGGCTTGCGGAGATCAGTTAATCCAAGAACAGTCTCTGTTATGCCATTCAATGCTGAGAAAAACTCTCTTTCCCAGTATATTCCTGTCAAAATCGATAAAGACAATGGAATTCTCCATTTGGGTTTGATGCATTTATTCCAATTACATGGTTATACACGGGATCAGAAGTTTCATTTGCTTGCACTTTCTTTTTCTTTTCGAAATAAAAATAGTGATTTTGTATCCTTGAACAAACTTCCATCTCTATCTCCATTTAATCCTTTTGCTTTAATGCACTGGTTCCCTAATATTTTCCTGCTTGTTTCCTTACCTCTTTAGGTTTATTTGCTTAATCCAAAGCAAGATTTGCATGGTTTAGGCTATGATCCTTACAAAAATGCTCCCGAGTTCAGAGGTACTTAATGTCTCAGTAATAGAGAAAATGCTAACTGCCTTCTCCTTATCGAATTATGTGTAACTGATCCGTAACACATCGTCTGTGAATAAGTGCATTGATTCTTTTTTTTCTTCAGAAAAGAAGAGATCACGACTATCTAATAGTAGGGAAACGGGGCAACAAGACAGAGTCTTGAAGGACAGCCTTTTTGGTTTCAAATGTAAGATTTACCCCTCATGTTTTCAGATTTTAGCTTGCTTTCCATTTAGTACCTTTTACCTTCTTTCAAACACTGCAAACTTTACCCCTCATGTTTCAGATTTAAGTTTGCTTTCCATTTAATACCTCTTAATTCTCATCTTCTTTCAAAGACTGCATTACCGATGTTGGCTCTTTAGCTATTTGGGTTGCTTTTATCAGCAGGAAGAGTTGCTCCTGGATTTGGTGTTGGGGCTCTTGAAGATCTTGATGTTGAAGATGAAGATGTGTATGCATCAGGTTATATCTTTTCCTTTTGGCTGTAAATCCAATCCAATTATTATAAATACTCAAATACCAGTCAGTGTCTTTTGTTTTTATGTACAAGTACCAGTCAGTCAATGGATTGCAGATATTCCTGTTGTTCCTTCTTTAGTTCTTCTCTTTTCATGACAACACCATAGTTTTCCTGTGTCTTTTTTTTTCGTTCACGACAGAAACTTTGGTGCTGTGTTATGCTTATACCAATCACCACCATTTAGTTTATGCTCATTGACTGGCCCGGGGAAGTGGGGAGGCAGTAGTGGGGTTGGTGAGCAGAAAGTATGGAATAGGAAAATTGAGGCATAGTGAATTTGAAATTTATATGTTGTCAATATGGGATACTGTTTGTGCAAAATGCACAAGTAAATTCTATGGAACTCCCTTCATAGGAGCAATTTGTGCCCCTTTTTGGAGCTCAAGTTTGGTTTGTGTTTGCAGAGAACATCTTCACTACTTGCACTTTTCAAGAAAGTATTAGTCCCCTTAAATTAGAGGTTACAGATTCATTTTGCCATCATAAGAGAGAAAGAAATGCTAGTGTCTTTGAATACAAGATGGACATGTAGTCAATCTTAAACTCAAAAATATGTTCTTGCTTAGCTTTGGTGCGATATAGCTACTCACATTTGTTTTAGAGTTTGGATGCTATGGTTGACTTTCTTAGTTCTTTACCTACACTATAAAGTATCCTTTTTATGTACTTTGCCTCAACATTTTCTTAACGTTGGGATCCGTTGTCTCGTTATTATTTATCAAAAACTTCATTTGACCATCCTGGATCACCAGTATTTTTGTTCCTTCTCTCAAGTGTACTTTTCATGAATAAAGTTCTGTGTTGTCCTATTAAATGCTCCGTTGATTCAGTTTGAGGTTAGACAATTGTAGAATATGAGAGTTCTTCTTTTCTTCTAATTTTTGTTGCTCTTGTAACCTTGCATTGCCCCCTCCAGCTGTTATTGGTGTGAAGTAGGGGGAATAACAGTTTTGCTTGAAAGTTTCTTATCTTGACTAGTATTTATCACCAGGTTATGACTTTGAAGAGACTTATGTTGAAGAAGTTGAAGAGCCTTCAAGACCAAAGGTGGAGAATCTGAAAATGTTGGACAGGAAGGCACATGATGTTCTACCTGGTTTTAGTGCTGCTTCAAAATCAGACTATCAGCTGGAAAGGTATTCTCATGACACTAATTCTTGTACTGAAAGTAACACGTGCTCTGAATTAGAACTCCGCCTATTTCATGAAAATGAGACTTCTCTAGAATGCTTTGTACGTGCACCCAAGGGTATGACCTATTAATCAATGATGTGACGAAACCTTGGAGACCATGGTTCAATCTCAGCGAAAGCGATTTCTTCCCATTTGCTACGCGTTAGTGGACAAAGTTTCTAGTAGTTGCATTAGTAGCTGGTGGAACAGTCGAGGTACACTCAAGCTGGCCAAACGCCATCATTATTTTTTAAAAAAGGGAGAATGTTTTGTACGCCTTCCGTTGGATGTAATTGAGCTAATCAAACCTAAGGTGGATTTTTAAGATGAGAGACCTGTAAGCATGGTAAAGGCCAGATGTTTATATGTCAGAAATGTAGGAATCCTTGCTGTTTCAGCACCAAAAGACAGTATTGCCTAGAGGGAAAGTTATAATCCACTGAAAAAACAATCCACTGATAAGATAAGTCTTTATAAAGTTCCTAACACCCTTTTGGTTTTTCCACAAATGTCTTTTGGCTCTACGATAAGGGTCATCACATAGCTTTTCTTGTGGTCATGAAGGATTGGATGAATGCTTCTCCTTAGCTGCATCTACTTTAGAACTGCCATTTTTCTAGATGTGATCAAGGAATTATGAGGTAACTAGTACGTGCTTCTACTGCATGTAGAATAAAGTTTGTTCTGTGTGTTCTAGAAATTGGTTCTTTTTAGGCGTATGGTTGTATATGACAAAAACATTAACTTCGATTTTATTTTTCACTCTAACTCAATTTATTCTACTATGTTAACAGATTCGATTCTCCAGTGATACCACAGAATTTTGTCCCCCATCATAAGTTTGCAGCTCCCCTTGAATCCGATAACGAAGCTCCTAGTCTTCCTCCTCCTGTTGTTCCTCACCCGGAGGATAATAATCTTAGAATATTGATTGAAGGGTTGGCTACATTAGTAGCTCGTTCTGGTAAATTACTTGAGGATCTTTCCAGAGAAAAAAATCAGTTCAACCCTCTATTTGGTTTCCTGAATGGAGGAAAAGGTCATGAATATTACGCAAGAAAACTTTGGGAGGAGAGACATAAACGTAATGATCAAGGCAAACAACAGTGGGATGCAAAAATGTCTCGGAAAGTTCAGAAGATGACAGCAGAAAGCCGTGGCCAGATATTAGGGGAGAAGCCTATTGAAAGAAGCTTGAGAGCTGCAAATTCCACTGGTATATCTGCTGATGCAATCAATTTAACGTCCAATCTTTCAGATACATTCACCAAACCTGTGTCAATTGTAAGTAGTTTAGTACTCAGTAACTTTAAGTCTAGCTTGATATTCATTTTAGGCTGAATAAATTATAGGATGTATCATGTGCTAAGTTGGCACCTCGTTAAGTCAACTTTGGTAGGGGTTTAGTCCTGGTAGTGTCTTACTGTTTGATGATTCTGGTGTTCATGAATGGGAGCCAGTTCTTTTTTTCCTTTTGGGCGTTAATTGTTTGGCTCAATTTTTAGTTGAAGATTGGTATTTTATGTATAAGTACCAAAATTGGCCACTCTTTCTCCTAGTTGAATTTCTTGTTCATATATCGAGCTGTGTTCAGATTTGGTGCTGAGTAACTAGCTAATTAGTGTTTAAGGTCTTAAAAAATCTTGAGGTTAGAAAGGTATACTTCAATTAGTTTTTGCCACCATATGTTGGAATTTGTTTTTGGTCTTTGTTGATTCTGAACTTCTGTCTCCAGAATGAACTTCTTGAATGTGCAAAACCTTTTCAAGATGATCCTGCTAAGCAGGAAAGGTTCGAGCAGTTTCTGAAGGAGAAATTTCATGGTGGTCTTCGCCCTAAAGATGGTAGTGGAGCAAGTAATATGTCTGAAGCTGCCCGTGCTCGCGAAAGATTAGAATTTGAGTCTGTAGCTGAGACAATAAATAAAGGAAATCATGGAAAAGAAAGTGTTCCACCTAGTGAGTTGTTCTCAAGTACGTTAGCTACTGCAGGATTGCAATTCACTTCTGGAGCAGCAGAGGTATGTACATTATCCAACTCCTGAGTGAACATTCATAAGTTGGCAGTTTTGTCCTGTTTTCTAACTGCTGTTTTGCAGCTAGCTAAATTTGGTCAAGATGATGGCTTAGCGGCAACAAGTAGTATGTATCCAAAACGGGAGGAGTTTCAGTGGAGACCTTCATCTATTCTGTGCAAGCGCTTTGATCTTATTGACCCTTATATGGGCAAGGTACCAACAAGTACTGTATATTTCATGATTGTTATGTATCGATCTGCCAAATCATACTTCTATATTTCTATCGAACTCAAGCCTTCTACTATCTTGTGAGAGAAGTTTCAGCTGTTGAAGTCATTGACTTCTTGTTTTTATGAGAATTTAGTTGGGCTTCTTTTAATTGAAAGGACAGTTGAGAGAGATGTAATTGTGAGCAGGTTTCTCTCTTTTTTTTCTTTTTTCTTTAAATGTCATTGTAATAGACATTCTAGAATGTAGGATTTCTCTAATTTCTTCTCTAAGTGATCCAAACAGTATTAGGTTAGTCACTGGAATTTAATTGACTGAATGAATTTAGGCTTGATATTATGATATACCTCTGTACTTGATAAATCTAGGAAAATGTACTTGATAAATCTAGGAAAATGAAGTTGTCTCCTCGCTCTCCCTAGAAAGTTGCTTCCTAGTAAAATATTCCCTTTGATGGATCCGGTAAGAAACAAGGGAGTCATATATTTTCCACAGGAAATTTACCTTACTTGTAACCTTTTTCCTAAAACTTATTTTTCTTCTTTCAAAATGCCTTATTGCTATATTTGCTTTCAGTACCTCTTAATTGCTTTCTTCTATGGGATCTGATTTTAGGCTTTGACATGGCATTCTTTCACAGAGAATGATGAGAAAGGGATGGGAAATACATGATTACACTGAAATTTTAATCTTAGACGTCAAAATAGAAATACGCTATAATCCTTTGTCATCAGGCACTGCTACCTCTTACCACCTGACCTCCACAGCGTACATCCCGACTGTCACTGTCCTGCTCCAACTTGAATTGGATGACACGTACTGCTGAAAAATATCATAACTTAGCCCTACAATGATCCAAAGGTTGCCTTTACAAAAGTTAGAAATTGCCATTTTATTGAATGCATCATCTGATTTTTTTTCTTGTTGGGGGGGGGGGGAAGCTCTTGGTCAAACCTCTTATTCTATTTATTCTATTGGGTCTACCCGTCGGACGGGTAGCAAGAAAGAAGTCTTATTGTTCGTCGAAAGTATAGTAAACTGTCAGATGTTAACACATAATTCAACAAAATAGCATGTACCTAGATTTGTTGATCCAGGATAAATCCAAGAATTATTCAATTGGGGGTGGTGGGATAGGGATGAGGGAGTCTTAGCTATTAGAATCAAATTTTCTACTGAGGCTGCTAGATGCTTCAGAGATACAAGCAATATCAGTCACATTTTCTGCTTATTCATGATTCACACTACAAAGGATTGTTTAATCATGTTATAAGCAGCAGCAGCAGCAGACATGAGATGTTACACTTTTTCTATATTTGTGTCCTGTTTATGCTTCAAAGTTATCACTTTTTCTTGTCTATGACGATCTACTTTGCCAGATTGAAAGGAATGGCACAAGATCGTTCTTCAAAAACCATGAGAATTTGGTGTTAGTTGGTTAGAAAGGAGAAAGAGAACACATAAGGGCAGGCAAGTTTGCACCAGGTGATTTGGAGTGATGGAGATCGATGGGTGGTGTCAACCTTGAAGGCTGGATCTTAACATGATGTGTTTGAGGGACAGAGAGAGATTTGGTTGGATTGTGGGTAGTTTGGGGCTACAGTGTGTTGCAGAATGTTGAGTGCAATTCAAACATAGTTGGGGATGACCAATAAAAATGGTTCTATTGGAATCAGCAAGCCATCCAGTCTGTCATTATGATAGTGCCCAATGGGTTCTCAAAGTTCTCCTTTTTCTCTCTCGAGTTTTCAGGCTTTTAGTATGAAATCGAAGGCTGAGGGGAAGAATGAGTGACAAAGTGTTGCCTGTTGAAGTATGTGAATTTCTCCAACAATCAACTGCACCACTAACACTTTCTTAGCTCTCCTTGCAGTATGCAGATGCTTTTTGACTGTAGGGTTTTAGCAGGGATGAGTAAATTTTAGAGCCAACGTTTGAAGTGGCACCGGGGGACTAGGTTAGGGAAGGAGATGTCATCACCATTGTAAATCTTAAAACAGTTTTAAGGGAGAGAATATGGTAACAAAAAATCAGTAACATGAGTGAAACAACAACATACCTAGTGAAATCTCACACGTGAGGTCTAATATGAGTGACACAACAACAACATACCTAGTGAAATCTCACACGTGGGTCTGGGTGGGTAGAATGTGTGCAGACCTTACCAATACCTCGTGGAGGTAGAGAGGCTGTTGCCGAAAGACCCTCAGCTCAAGTGCAGCAAATTCCAGGTACAAAGAAGGAGACAATGAAGAAAATATAGCAAGCAACAACAAAATAGTGCGTAATGGAAACACACTAAACAACATACCAGGATAGATTATTGTAAACAATAATAAAACACCGAAAATATCAAAAACCCGAACTACAATAATACAACTAGTACAATTAGGTAATGTGAGAAAATTAAATAGAAAAGAGCTGTTTAGGGGAAGAGAGGGGAGGGAACAAGAGTATACCCTGACAGGCAACAGATCAGGAAATTTTGGAATTTCATGGTTTTCTAGAACCTCGAGATGTTAGTTTTTAATTCTCTTGACGCTTGTTTGTCACTTAGCTTGGGTTAGCTCTTCTGCTAGAGTGTTAAGCATTGGTGTAAGATGTGTTGAATTCTTAAGCTAGTTATTGTCCTCTTAGTAATTGTCTCATGTGGTATAAAAAATCTATGATTTTGGTAGAAACACAAGTAGCTTTTGTCTACCCGTCAAAGTTTCTGTTTAGTTTTGTTATGCATGTTTCTTCTAGTGATTTGTGACTGGCAGCAGCGTCAGTCCTATTTTAAGTGAATTATCTGGCAGGACGATGCCTTTTTCCTATGACAATTTAGACAGGACTCTGCCTGTTTTCTCTTGGACCGTTCTGGCAGCATGATGCCTTTCTTTAGCCTGTGGTCCTGCCATTGTTTTGGAGACTCTTCCTGCTTTTGTCTGAGAAGTTTTCTGTATGGCCAATTTACTGTTCTCTCCAGTGTTTTAACATTGTTGCTGTAGCTGAATAAGCGGATTCAATTTTGGGATCCTGCCTTGAGTTTGAGGGGCCTGTTACTTTGTTAATTGTTAGTATTAGTGTTTGACGTTCTCTTTTGTTTGATAAGGTAAATAATTTGAAGTTCCCATATGCAAGTAGTATACCAAAATGTAGAGAAACCTAAACCACAATATGGTTCTCTACAAAAGTCACCCAATCATCTATACAAACAAGGGCCTGATGGGTATACCAAAAAAGAAATTAGAGACAGGAGGCTACTCCTCACATGTACAAATTATAAGCGTTAAGTTCTTAAATTGGATATTGTCCTTGTTATATGTAGTGTGTTTGACATCTATAAATAGGTGAATCATATTTATCTAATTTTGAAGTTCATTAATACATTTCTTCAATCATTTCTCTTTGCTTCTGTTGCATATCCGTCAAGGTTGACGGAGCTCCATCTTTTATTTATGCAGCCACCCCCAGCTCCACGCGCGAGGAGTAAATTGGACTCACTTATATATTTGCCTGAGTCTGTCAAAGCTCCAAAGCTTGAAGATGATGTTTCTGGGGGTAGGAGCGAATTCTCTCTCCAGGAAGGCCGTATAGAAAAAGGAAAAGAAATAGCTGACCAGGAAATTGAGGTTGACGCAGAACCTGAAAATATTGAAAGGCCTGTTGATTTGTACAAGGTATTTAGTCTCTTATTGTTCAAATCAGTTGTTAAAGTTTACAATTCCTTATTAGAGGAGAGTGTTCTTGCTTAGTTCTCTCTTATTTGGACTATCATGTTCATAATATAGATTTTGCTACTCCATCTTTGTTCTAATTGATCACTTTTTGTATCAAGGACAGCAATAGTATCTCTATTATGCGTTGCTTCTAATTGTTCTTTGTCATGTCAAGGTTACAAACTGGTGCATTAGATTACTTGGTATTTTTACGGAGGTGAAAAGGGACAGATGTGTGTTTTCTTCTCTCTTGGTATTTTTACGGAGATCAAAAGGGATAGATGTGTGGAAGGTTTCTTCTCTTATTCTTTTTGGTTGATATATAGATGGGGTGGGTTATTTCCTTCCCTGTTTGTTGTTCATGGATGGGTGCAGTGGCAGTGGTTTGTTACTTTCTGATTTTCCATTTTTCCATGGAACTCCTCCCTGCTTTTATGTATCAATTTGGATAACCTCATTACCTGAGTTAGTGTTAGGTTAGTTGGTTTAGTTTCTTACCTCACCTGAAAGGCCATCCCACCTCCTATTGAGGGATAGTATTTATTGATGTTTAACTATTTGAAAAAGTAGTTGAATATGCAACTGTATTAGTGTTGTTTCAAGGAGATGAATTTTTTTCTTCACTTCTGTTTTCTTGTTCCCTGTTGTGGCAGTTGGATTGGTTTCTGGTGTTCGATAGATATTCTAAGAACAATCTGTTGATGAAAGAGTAGTATGAATTCATTTCTCTAATGTGCTACGTTTCATTTGCATAAAAGCTTACAACTTTCTTTTGGTTAATATTCATCTGTAGGCTATTTTCTCTGATGATTCGGATGATGAAGCTGAAACTAGCAATCAGGATGTCACAGAGGATTCACAAAAGAAGGTTGAAGCTGTTAATACAACTTTAAATCGATTAATAGCTGGTGACTTTTTGGAGTCATTGGGTAAAGAACTAGGTTTGGAGGTTCCCACCGATATGCCTCTCCCAGATAACAAATCAAGTAATCCAGCTAAAAAGGACAGTGTTCCCTTAGATGTGAGAGCAAAGAGCATTAACCAAGATCCGATATTGGCAGTAGGAAATAATAATCAGAATATCTCTCAGCAAGGTATATTTTCTAGAGAAGGAACTGTGGATATGAGCTCTTGGAAAAATGGTGGCAGAGGAACTGAAACTGAAAGCTACAGGAATGGTATTGATAAGAATAAGTTTGAAGCAGAAGGTAGAATACATGCAAAAGCAAAAGGAGATCAGTACCGAAATAAGAACAGCAGTTCATCAGAGAATGAAACCGATAGAAAGCGAAAGCGGCCTCACAGAAGCAGCAGTCTAGATGCTTCTTCTGATTCATCTGAGGGTTACAAAGACCGCCATTCAAGGTCAAGGAAGAAAAAATCATCTCAGGAGAAGAGTAGTAGTAGTAGAAGGCACTCAAAGCACCATAAGCATAGAAGGAGAGACTCACGAAGTCCTAGTAGACATTCCCGTCATGGTTCAGAAAAAGACCGCAGAGAAGCCAAGAGAGAGAAGCGTAAATACAAGGATTAACGTTTCTACTATATGACCTATTTGAAATTGATCTGAGGAGTTAAATACAGTTCATGCTCCTTGGGTTTTACTACTATGTGCCCTTTTGAGTGCTATGCGTAGAGCTCTTTCTCTTTGGTCAATCTGTGGGTGCAAGAGGCTGGATTCTGAAGTTCTCACTAGGAACATCTCAAGAATGATATTGGTTCGGTCTGTTTTCCAACTTATTCCACTGATCAAGCTTTTGATTGTAGCAGTTGGATAATGGTATGTCTGGTCTGATTTTTGTTTCATGCTTTACGTTAAGAAAAATATTTTATGTCAAAGCATTCCAGCTAATTTCTTTCTGAGGTCTTGGGAATTTGTTATGTATGTTTGTATGTGATTTCCCTATTTAATACACGATTTAAGATGGTTTATCTGTTCATTTTATCAATACTCCTTTTCCTTTTTAAGGAAATCCCGCGCTGGAAACAGCAAATGGTATATGCACTTTGGAGTTTAGATTGTTTAGCTGGTGCCTGCATTCTTCATCCTTTTAAATGAAAAGAACCCTGGAATGATGATTATGGAGTAATCCATCAGCTGATGCGTTACAAGAAAGCTTAATGATTATTTTATTTTAGTAAAAAATAGGCAATAAGATAGTATAATGATTGCCTTGTAGTATGATTTTGCTTGCTAATAGTCTTTCTATAACATGACAACCTGTTACCATTTTCTAATAATTTATCTCACCTGCTGTATCTGTATACTCGTATTGGTGAGTAATGCTTTCTGTCAAGTGACCGACTGCTTTAGCCAACTGTGAAACTGACTTAAATAATATATTTGCGTTAGCACTTAGCAAGATGATGAAGATTGAATTAATAACAAAGTCATGAATCTATTTAAAACAGCCACAACTATTCACAAATTAGGATAATCAGCACATTGATATGATATTTGTACAGCTGATTGATTGATTGATAAAAGAATAATGAACAAATCGACCTTAGTTCATAAGAAGACTATAAAATAGGAACTCCAAGAAATTCTGCCGCAGACCTAGCCATAACAGTTGCAAATTCATTAAAACTAATAACACCATCACCATCAACATCAGCTTCTTTGATCATCTGAGTTAGTTCTCGATACGACAATGGCTGACCCATTTTAGCCATTGATCCTGCCAGCTCCGCTAACGTAATGTACCCATTTCCATCGCGATCAAACGATTGAAAAACTTCCAAAAGCTGTCCCTGATTTACCAAAACTTCTTCATTGATCAAATCAGGCGTAATTGCATTGACAAGTTCATCGAATTCAACAGACCCATTTCCATTAGAATCCATTTTGGCTAACAGAACATGAATTTGGTCCCCATTGGGCTTTAGCCCTAATGAACGTAATAGTGCGGCGAGCTCTAAATGAGTAAGGCTACCATCATCGTCCATGTCAAATCTTGAAAATATATTCCTTAATTGGTCAAGTTGATCAACGTGAAGCTTTGACATTATTTGTTTACCTCTTTTCTTCGTCATTTTTGGGTTAATATAATTACAGGAAACTAAAAAAGAAAGATGCAAAAAAAGGAAAAGAGATAAAAATAGAAAGAGAGAAAAATTGGTGGTGATGGGAGAACTGTTGAATATTTGGATACAGGAGGCTAATATATGGATTCCATGTTATGATTTTTGTATTTTAAAAATTGGGAGTCGGTGGATTTTAATTTGTTTTTTTAGAGTATGGAAGGATGGAGTTCAATGTATCATTTCAAGAATCAAGTGAACCTTCCTAGGTCTGTTCTTTGAATTTTCTTAAAGTCAATTGTGTCCATACGTGGTGGCCCATTTCACTATTGGACTTAATCTTGTGCTCTTACTTCACCTTATTTATTTTTTTTAAAAAAGTAAGTGATCAGGTAATTGTCTTTATAAAAAATTGTTTATACTTACCTGAGTTAACAAACGGATCGAATAATTTGGATGAGGTACGTGTTCGTATCAGATTCTGTCCGCAACAATTTTGATCAAAGGGTTATTTGTTTGTATTTATTGATTATGATGATCGTATCAGATTATTTCTACAATAACTTTGATCAAAGGGTCATTCGTTTGTATTTATTAACTATGACGATCAAAAGAAATGATGAGTGTTATAATTCTATCATTAATATGATATAATATATGTTGAGAATATGTCCGACAACAACTTTGATAAAATGGGTGAAAAAAAGTTCATAACGCAACACAACTTAAAGGAAGTTTATACCGTTGAAATATTCAAAAACTAAGTATATAAATACAAATATTAGCAAAGCAAATATGATGACTATTAAAAAAAAAAGGACTATTCGCTATCATTAGTCAAATGGAGATTCGAACCAATCCAATACTTTTCACCTTGAAATTGTGGGTTTGAACTCCTGACAGAACTAACATGTATTTGTAATATTTAAATTGAAGTGGACTTTTACTTTTCAATAATATAATTCAAGTTATGAGCCAACAATTTTCAACCTATGAACTTGTTTCGAATTTGAGTTCACCTACAAAATATAGATTTGTTTATCATTTTGATTAAACATTATTAGTCAATATTAAAAGAGATTTGATAAATTAAAAATAATAATCTAAAGTAAAATTTCATTAAGAAAACTGTTTTTTCTTACTTTTTGTTTATAATGTAGTATCTTAAAATATTTAAATCTTTTAACTTCATGTAATAATACTGTTACGAATATTTATATTAATAAAATTAATTCAAATTCATAATATGTTGACCATTTGTTTGTAATACAATATATTGGATTATATTATATAAATTTCATTTATAAATATAAAAATGTGATTAGTTTGATTTAAAATTTTAAAATATTACTATCTAATATAAAAAGTAAAACCATCTTTATAACCTTAGGGGAAATGACACATTTAGTCCCTATGTTAAGGCTAATTTCTTATTTTAGTCCTTATGTTATTTAACTTAGCACTATTAACCTTTAATTATATCAAGTGAGTGATTTTAATCCTTCAACTAACAGATCCAAAAAATTTAACAGAGAGTTCTGCTAAAAGGGGTAATTCAGATATTTTAAAGTAATTGCTTAAGAAAAAATAAATAAAAAATAAAATCATTTGTTGCATAATTTATCGTTCGTCGGTGTGAGAGGGAGGGTTAATGCCTATCAAGTTGGTTTTTGAAATTGTAGCTCAAATCGACGGGCTTGTTCTTCTAGATAGAGATAGGGAAGACTTAGCTTGTTCTTCAAAAAGAGAGAATTAAAAAGGAAATACCCGAACTATCCCTTTTAGCAGTGAACTCACTGTGAATCTGTAAGTTGATGAATAAAATCACTTATTTAATATAATTGAAGGTTAATAATGCTAAGTTAGATAACACGAGTACTAAAATAAGAATATAGTCTTAACATGCATGGACTAAAATTGCCGTTTTCCCATAACCTTAATATTTATTTTTATTATTTAAACCAAAATAAAATCATAGAATTTATTGTTAATTAAAGAGAAAAGACATAAAGTTATCACATATCTGCATAAAAACAATTTAACTTTGAAAGTGTTCTATCACCCCACAAAACACTTTATAATATCTTTGTAAATGAGTCATTTTGACTCGTGTACCAAAAATTGAATGGTAGGGCCAAATGTATCAAAAGTGGGGATATGAGACATAATCATCCAAGGGTGAATATATACCTAAAATTGAATGGTAGAGGCAAATATATCAAAAAAGTATGACGAAGGACAAATATAATCCTTTTCTAAGAGTATAAGGGCAAGTATGCCCCTTTTCCCTTTTATTTTTTAAGATTGGGCCACTAACGAACTGATATTATTTTTAATAAATAATATTCAAAGTATTATATCATACATTAAAAAATAATATCAACATATGTGAAAAATAAATGGCCAATTCATTATTAAAATATAATACATTTTTAACAAATCTCAAAAATAATATTCCTAATTAAATTAAAATAAAATTTGAAATTTAGATATAATACATTTTAAACATTGATAATAAGAGAAAAAAAATATACAATAGTTATAATACATTTCGAATTTAATAGTTTCCTATATATATATATATAGTATATCATAAGCTGTTTCATTCCACGTGGTAGATATATAAGTAAAAGATTTTTAACACAAATATATTATAAGATTCTATCATTTTTGAACATATTTTCTCCAAATATTTCGAAGTCGAGTCAAGTCACATAAACCAAAATATGTACAATATTAATAAAAAAATAAATTCAGAGATAATAAGATTTTAGTTAACATAGTTACCTATGCCTTATGTTATGATAAAAAGAAAAAGCCCAAATCTGTCAAAGATAAGTTGATAAACAGAACACACGCTATGGCCTGGCTTAAGCTAAACATTGGGCATCAGCATCAACATCAACATGAGGGTCAGGGGTGGTAGAATCCTCTGTATCTTGTCGACATCAATGGGATAGTAACAGCTTCCTTCTTTATAATCATAAATGCCCAAATCATGACCTCCACACTTGAGCTTCTCCCTGTGTCTGTAAGCCCGGGTCAGGTCATCTGTAAAGTAAATAGAATTGGGCTTCAATTCAGGAAATTGGGTGGTTGACAGAGCAAAACCGGTATTGGAGCCAATGAAGAATGCATGATTGCCAAGGCTACTATTGTATTCAAGCTCCACGTGATCATGGTTTATGAAATCAAGCTTGAAAACATCAAAAGTTTGAGTCTGGTAAGGAAATTGATCATCCAAATTGTCCTCAGGTAATATAAGAGTTCCATCTTGATCAATGGCAGGGACTATGTATCTATAACAATAAAAAGTTCGTATACCAATACATAAATATGCTCTTTTAATTTGGCTTCAAATCACATTTATGCCCTTAAATTTTGGGTGTGTACAAGTAGACAATTAAACTTGTAAGTTGAACAAATAGACACACGTCTTACATGGCATCCTATATGTCATTTTTTGTCCTACTATGTTGTGACACATAAGACTCATGTGTCTACGTGGAACAGATTCACGATAAAAAGAAGTTTGTAACTTAATCAACATTCACTAGAGACTGTGAGGTTATGGTTAGGCGAGAGTAATCCGAGTGAATTGGATGGAGCTATTTTTCTTCATATTTTGTACTCTCATATTTATATTTATATATAATGTAGGTAGATTAATCACTACTTTGCTTTCTTACACATGGTCTATCTAGCTTACACCTAATTATTTAGGTCATAACACTAGGTTCTCCTTCATGTGTCTGTCTAATAATCTTTAAAAATAAACATATGATCAACCATTAATTTATCAAAAAAAAAAAATTGTATATTAACTTGAAATTATGGCATGAATTCATATACTTCAAAACTCTGAATCCACAAAGTTAGTCGCTCTTAAAATCTTATTAATAGATCATTCATTATCAGCTGTGAATAACAAATAACATTCACAAAGGAAAAATTTGCACGAGAGTAGCAACTAGCAACTCATAATATTTATCAATTGCTTCAATACAGAACAGCAACTTACAAATGACTCTGCTTCTAAACTAGCACATGTAGCAAAGATCAATTTTAACACAAATAACCATATTATAATAACAGCAAATTTTACTCCAAATCAATGCTGTCCTCAAGGCTCAAAGGGCTTGTTAATTCATCAAACAACATCTTCCCCCTTACCCTCATTATTAGTACATTCACCACAATTCGTACAGCGCCAGCATAATTTTCCCCTCAGCCACTCAAATCTACAATCTCTCTGTTTAACACTATCCAACGGCGTTACAGGCTTCCGATTCCTACAATACCTTCCCACTAAACACGAAAGAATCGCGAGAATGGTTAACACAGAGATGACAGCAAAAAATGGCCCTATAGACCCTGAAGAATGCCAAGCACTGTTTGGCACTGCTTCAGGGTACGGCACTGTTTGTTGAGGTGGTTGTTGTTGTTCGTTAGGCCAAATTGTTGAATCCGTGTTTGCCATTTCTTCGTTGTGTATATATATGTGTGTGTTTGTTTGTTTGTTCGTTCACAAACAACATATATATATATAGTACACAACAAAGAAAAAACAGAGGACTCTGCATATTTCATTAATTTGATTTTTTTTTTAAAAAGTTATGTCGGATCAATAAAAGGTATAACTGAGAGGTGTTGTGCTTTTAAATGTGGCTTTAAAGAACCAGAGTGGGATTACAACATGGAAAGGCAAATGGAATTCAGAAATCTTATGCATATTATCTCAAAACGATTTTTTTTTTAATAATCGTGGTGTCCTGATCAATTTATGCATCACAAGATATCTATCGTACACTTTTACTAAGTAATTGTATATGTCAATGTTAACACAAATGAGAAGAAATGATCAAATATTTTTAGGTCTACTGAAATTTAAACCTAAAGCATCATAGTTTTCAACTCAGTTAATTGATATTATTCCAACTTTTTGCATGTAATTTCTTGTTTCTGCATGTGCTTATCTGAAATGGATATTTGACTTTTTTACGCATAAAGAGTTAGTCCCATGTGGCTACACTTTGCTCTTTTTTCCTTTTCCTGAATAATCTTCTTTGCTAAGGCATAGGCCATGTGAATATATATTAGTCAAATAAGTTAAAAGTAATTTCAGATTACCCATCATAGTTTCTAAAAAAATTAAGTTATAATAGGTACTAATCAACTATAACACGTTATACTCTAGTTTATTTCAAATTACCATTACTAGGCTTTGCTATACGTAAAGATTTACCTATTATCATAAATTAATTTAATCTGATAATATAAAAATTCTTTACGCAGAATAGTATAACAGTTGATATTTAATTATTATTATGAAGTATGAACCTTTCTGTGTTTTGTTATTCCATTAATTCTTCGTACCTAAGTTAGTTATATATATCCAGAACATTTAATTTAAAATAAATATGGGCCACCATGATCAAAGTATTATCCTTATTTTTTCCTCATCTTTTTTTTTCCCTTTTTAAATTTACGTTGGGCAATTAGATGTAGTAGAGAATCAATATATATTAATTTGTAGACTTGACGGCTTCATAGTTTGGTGAAAAATTAGGGATAATGCACAAGTATCCCCTCAATCTATGCTCGAAATCTCAGAGATACACTTATATTATAATATTATGCATAGGTTGAGGGGGTACTTGTGTATTTTTCCGAAAAATTATAATGCAGAGAGGAAAAGAGGCGCTGTCTATAATGTCCAAAATTGAACGTTATTTGGTGAGCTTAGTTAATGCTATCCTATAGTTTTAGTTCATCTTCAAATAGAGATTCTCTAGTCCATATCAAGTGGTATTCGAAGTATAACACATTGCTTAAGAAAAATATTTGAAGGACATAAATTAAAGGTTATTTTTTATTATTAGTTATTTGATTATTTTCAAATTATTCTACTCGAATATATAAAGTAGTTAATAACTTTACTAAATGAAGGGAAATACGAAAAAAATAAAGTTTCAATAATCTTTTTGAACTATAAATAATTCACTTATTTTAAACTATTAAAAAGGTTCCAACAATTCACTTAATGTGGACAAGAGATTGTACTTATTATTCAGTGTTCACCTCCCAAAAACATTTTTAAATGAGATTCAAATTTATCCTGATTACTCCCGACCCATCCCAAAATAAATGTAGGGAAAAGAACACGTGTACCCTAAAAAGAAAACTATTTATAAGCGGTTATTTCCTTACTTGCATTTTTAACTACTAAGTCGCGTTTAATGCTTGATACTATCAAAGTATGTATATATATTGATGGTATCAAAGAGAAAGAGTCACTATTTCAGTGAAATTCTACTCAGTTACTCCGTGATGGTATGAATAGTGGTTGAGTAAATAGAACAAGTGAGCTGTTGGAGTTAGAATAGAGGAACTTACATATATTTACTAGTTTAGGAGTTAATTACTTTTATACACTTTAGTTTGAATTATTACGTATCTTACCAATTTGATATCTTCAAATACGTCCAGATACATGTATCTCGGATTTGACTGTTGGCGGGTCTCTTTGTATGTGTTGTCCGAAAAGAGGAGGACTCAATGATTATTCGTTCGCCGGAACCAGAAGTTAAAATAAACTACCCGACATGTTTTCAATAATTTTGTTTAAGTTTTTATTTTTTTTGTAAATTCCAAAAATGAATAATTGATTAATAATAAATAGGGAAAATATGAAGAGAAAAATATAGAATTAACGTCAAAAATTCACAAATAAATATAGTAACCTTAAATTCAATAATTTTTTTAAATTTGAACAAAATTGTTGAAAACGGATCGGATAGTTTATTTAAGATGGGGGTTGATTTATGGGTCTGGATTTTTTATAAGATAAATGATCCCTTACCATTTTCATATAAATGTCATGTAGTAAGGTCAAAATTACATGGCAATTTAAAGAAATGAAAAATTAGTTGGATATGTCCAGCAGACCAACTAACGTCCATAAGGGCATACCGATGTGAAAGGTTGGACGGCGAGGACATGAATGAGCCACACTTTAAACGGAGGTTATATCTAGAACTTTTCGAATAGTTTAGAGGCATATTTGACCCTTTTTCCTTTTAAAAAAATAAAAGAAAGAGTATATTACACACACTATGATGAGAGCGATATAAAAGAGAGAGATGTGTTTCTCAAACTAAAAAATGATAATTTAGATATGAAACTCATATTTTCAATAGTTTAGATATAGAAATATATATATATATATATATATATATATATATATATATATATATATATATAAAATTTAGATGTGTCTATGTATAACCATTTTATTTATAGAAATGATTAAAGCTGACCACTTTGATGACTAAAGAGTGATCTTAAATTTCTGATAAATTTGATATCTCTGGAGCACTTAAATTTCAATGTTCTTTGACATGCTTTTAGTGTTCTTAATGTTTGAATATTGTTTGATAGGTTGGATGTGTCAAAATGATTAAAACAAGGAAATATTGAAAAAAATAAAATCATAATTGACATTTCACGAGTTTTAGATGAAAATAACGTATCATGAATTGTGATATAAATAAAATTAGAGAGTGATACGTGAAAGGATCTTAAAGAGTTGATCAATTCAAAATGAAAAATATGGACTATATATATCATATTTATGGTTGGTTGATATGAAGAAGACAATATTATAAAGATGGACTGTAATAGATCTCAAAAATAGTGAAATATTATACAATTTGTGGATTAAAACACGATAACAATTTAGTAATCCTAAAAATAAATTTACGATACGTCTTGAATCTTAAAAAATTGACCAATTCAAGATGAAAATATGGCCTATATATCACATTTATTGTCGGTTGATCTAAAGACAACAATATTAAAAAATTGGACCATAAAAGATTTCAAAAACAATTTGTGGATTAAAACATGACAACAATTTTGTAACCCTAAATAGAATTCAATAGTGGACTAGAAAGAAATTTATGATACGTGTACTAAAACAAGATAGCGGTTCGATAACCCTAGCCATGCAGGAATCAACGATGAACTTAACTGACATTTTATGTACATAATTGACATAATATAATTATTCTAATTTAATTACTCTGATAATACTATATAAACATAATTACAAACATAGAATAACAATAAGTAATTTTCTATATATATAGATCATAAAAAATTCAGTTTAACCATCTAAGTAATTAATAAACTGTATAATAAGTACAAATATTAAATGAACATAGAAATATTTTTTTATTTTTTTATAGGGAAAAGGATCAAATTACCCCTAAACTTTGTTTTATTGGTTGACTTTACCCCTGTCGTTAAAAGTAAGTTATTTTTACCCCTGCTGTTAATAAACTTAACAAATATACCCCTCCTTGGATGGAGAACCCCAAATCAATTAAAATTATCAAATTTTACTTAAATTAACCAATTTTAACCCGACCCGACCCACTTAAAATACCCCTAACCTAGAGTAAACAAGCAACGACTAATACCACAGCGCAATTTTGGTTAACTTAGTTGATTTTTCGGCGAGAAATCGCATAATTTGATCATGTATCTAATTTGAGCTGATCCATTTTTTCACGAGATTTTTTTCTTAGTTTTATTTATTGATGAAACGATTTGTCCAATTTTCAACAAGAGAAAAATATTTTTATCAAATTTTTGTTTTTGACTGAAGGATAAATTCCAGCGGAAAGTGTTGTTCAAACTCCGTACATTGATTCTCTATGAAGGCAGATAGGTATATGCCTCTTCAAACATTTTTTTAATTTTGTCTTAGAATTGCTTATTTCATATTACACACTAAAAATATATATGATAAATGATTTTTGGGTTAAAAATGTGGTGAAGAGATCTCCGGAGATTAGTGGCTTTGGTGGTGGTTGTGGGAAGAACAAAGTTGATTTGGATAAAAGAAATGGGTTATATTATTAAGTGGATTGGGTCGGGTTAGAATTGGTTAATTTAAGTAAAATTTGATAATTTTAATTGATTTGGTATTTTCCATCCAATGAGGGGTATATTTGTTAAGTTTATTAACAGCAGGGGTAAAAATAACTTGCTTTTAATGGCAGGGGTAAAGTCAATCAATAAAACAAAATTGAGGGATAATTTTAACGCTTTACCCTTTTTTATATTTTAGTTTGATGACTCTAATGACTAACAAGCTATATTTTAAATACATAAATAAAGTATATATAAGTATAATGTTTTTTTCATTTTTAAGTAATTGATCATTATTCATTTTATACGGTATTTAAAAAAATTATAAATAAAAAGATAATTTTAATAATTTATCTCTTAAAAATTTCTTAGAAATTTACAACGGGCAAATGGGAACACTTTAAAAAAGAATTAATTGCAAGAGTACTGTACTCTCTCCATCCATTTTTATTTCTCATGTTTGTGTTTTTCGAAAGTCAATTTGATTTATTTTCAAAATTAAATTAAATTACATTAATTTGATATTTTAAACAAAAAATTTAGAGATTCAAAAACTTATGAAAAGTACTATAGATTGCAATGTTTGTATATCAATGTAAGAAAAAATACATCGTAATATGTTAGTCAATTTTTTTTAATTTGACTATAAAAAAGAAAACCGTAAAAATTAAAAATGGACAAAAAATAAACTAATAAATATTTTCTTAATTTAATAAGGTGGACATCTAATATAAAATAACTATTTCCATATTCAATGGAGGGAACATATAATTTCAATTTAATCACTTAAATGACTTGCAAACTACAGTCAAATATTTATGGGATATTTATGGAAAACTTACATAAATATACTATAATAAAAAAATATTTATCATTTATAGTAATAATATTTCTTTTTTACTTGATCACTTTTAATTCATTTATAATACAAGTTTAATTCATATTACAAAGAACAATTTTATTCACATATAATACAAATTTTAATGATAGATAATTCATTTATCACATAATTTAATACACTTAAAATATAATGTGTCAAAGTTTTACGAAACAAACATAATATATTTTAAAAAATATTTATAATTCATATATATTGCATACATAATTCACTTTTAATACATATTGCAGATTTAACATAGTATTGCTATAAATAATAATAAATAAAAAATATTGCTAAGATCAGTAATTATTTATTAAAATGTATCAATTCATGTAATTTTTCCAATATTTTTATTGTTTAGTGTAAGGATCACTTTCAAATATTGCAAATATCACTTTCAACTATAATTTCGGAATTTATGCAAATAAAATTTATCACCGCCACTTTATTAACTTAATACTCCTTGGAGAAATTTTACTTTAAACGAACATGAGTAGTTAAGCTTAAATAAAATTATCCAAAGGAATTCACTTAGCTTTAAAGCTTTTGTTCATGGCGGAATTTTGGTGTAAATTATTCCAACAGATATTTAATTCTAGAACAAATATTAAAATTTTCTTACAATTTTAATTAGTCTATCATTAATTAAATACTATTTGCGAACAAATTAATAACTTTGAAAAACAACCCTTAAAATATAGGGATAATGCACAAGTATCCTCTCAACTTATGCCCGAAATCTCTGAGACACACTTATACTATACTAAGGTCCTATTACCCCCTAAACTTATTTTATTAATAATTTTCTACCTTTTTTCGGCCTATGTGGCACTATCTTGTGGGCCCAACGCTAGTTGATTATTTTTTTTCAAACTAGTGCCACGTAGGCCGAAAAAAGGTAGAAAATTACTTATAAAATAAGTTCAGGGGGTAATAGGACATTAGTATAGTATAAGTGTGTCTCTGAAATTTCGGGCATAGGTTGAGGAGGTACTTGTGCATTTTCCCTAAAATATATGATATGTCAATCTTTAAAAATATTAAACAAACAACTATTATCGGCTAAAATTAATTTCTACCTTGGCTTTTTTATATCTCCTGCATTGTCATAATTTTTAACCATTGATGATAAAAGTTATACATAGAAATATGATAATGCTAATTCCCTACACGTTGAGAGAAAGACATTTGTAAAGGTTGATACCTAATCTAACATGTCCATCAATAATAGATCAAATTGACATATTTGTTCTTCATTTTCGAGCCACATATAGACCAATGAAAACTTTAGCAATGTTAGACATGAACAAAAATACTTTTTATTTAAAAAAAAATACACAAATTTTTTACTTATTCATCTTATGTTCAAGAAAAAAAATTATATTTAAATATTTATATATAATGTAGATAAATATTTTGAAAGATGAGTTAGAAAGTAAAAGAAGTATAGATATTGAAATTTTGTGGACTTTATAAGATCGTTTAATTCGAGTTGGGACTCTACAAATTGTAGTTAACTCAAATTAGAATTCTTGGAGGCTACTCAACCCTAAACCCTAGTTTATGCCTATATAGATGATACTAAATTCTCTTAAAAGTCATCTCGAAATTTCATAAAGAGATCAAGATCTCAAATATTTCGCAAATTGATGGATTATTCATATAGGGAGGTCAAATCTAAATCATCTTAGTTCGAGAAATACGTCACTAACTGCCCTCGAATCATTGATAAAAATCTTTAAGGGATCAATAGAATTGTACTTTTGATCTTGATGAATAAAATCATTATTCGTCATATTTTATTATATGGTTTATTTATTTTTCATATGTTTAAAATTTGTTGCAAATAAATTGGCACGCCCAGTAGAATCAAATTTGCCCTTTATATGTTCTATCTTAAATCAAATATGAAAATTTGAAGCTGCAAATGTGGAAGAATGAGTACTTCAAAACTCGTCTTTGAGTTTAATCAAGTCTACACTCGACAAGCCGACATTTTGTAAACACTGAAATTTTGTGAAACTCTACAAGATGGTTCAAGTTGGGACTCTACAATTGTGGTCAACTCAAATTAGGATTCTTGGAGGCTACTCAACCCTAAACCTAGTTTATGCCTACTATATAAAGGGTACTAAATTCTCTTAAAATGCATATCAGAATTTCATAAAGAGATCATGATCTCGAATACTCCGAAAATTTATGTACTATTCATATATAGAGGTCAAATCTAAATCATCTTAGTTTGAGAAATACACCACTAACGACCCTCGAATCATGAATAAATCTAAATCTTAGAAAAGTAAAATTATGGGATCAACAAAATTGTACCTGCTATCTATGAATAAAATCATGTTTTTTTCATATTTTATTTGTATGATTTATTTATTTTCCAAATTTTTAAAATTTGTTACAAATACGAGGTAATAGGAATGGAGGCAAAGAGGGTGGAAATAAAAATAAAATGTGTTAAGATAAAATGTTACTTGTGAACTTTATTTTTATTACTTTTATTAGCGAAAATGTTTTTGTTATAAGAAATTTTTGAATAGAATATTTTCTTTTAAAAAATTATTCAAGGAAAAATGAAAAAAAAAAAACCTTTTATTTACTTCCTTCATCATATTTATTTGTTTTTAAAAATAAATAACTAAAGTATTGTAGTTATTTTGAAGAAAAAAATTACCTAAATACCTAATTAACTTATTTCATTATATTTTTAAAATTTTCCTACCATTTGAAAATTTTCAAAAAATTTCACTCTGTTCTATTTTCGGATACATCTATTTACGTGATTTATCGATTGGATACATCATTTTACACAACATATGTATGAGGACGGACGTGATGTATTGAAACGCTGAGTGATGTATCTAAAACTCGATTTATCGGTTGGATACATAATTTTACACAACATATGTATGAGGACGGACGTGATGTATTGAAACGCTAAGTGATGTATCTAAAATCAAAACGTGATGTATTTGAACGTTGGACAATGTAACTAGACGTTTTGGGATGTATTCAGATTCTACCATTGCAAGATTTTTGTAATTTGAAAAATAGTAGAGATGTGATGTAACTAACTCTTAAGTTGGTGTTTGAATCGACTTAAAAGTTGATCAAACATATTTTTCAGTTAGTTTTTAATTTCGGAAATGTTTGATTAAAAAAAACTTGAATAAGTCAAAAATACTTAAAATAAGTTAAAAATTTGACAAACTTAAAAATAAATTAAAATAAATTAAAAACCAAAAATAGTCCTCCTACTTTGTATTTTTTCAACTAAAACAGTAATCATTTTAAATTTAACTTAAAAACTACTTTTTAAAAGCTAAAATAGGGCTTTAAAACTATTTTAAATTTACAATAAAAAGATATTTTAATACATTAAAAAAAATTTATTTAAGATTATATATATTTTTTTTAAAAATAAAAGATTCCTTTGACGGGGATCCAAACACGTGTACACTGTTCCCAAGCCTTCTTCCACCTGACCCAATAAATTTTGTGCAAACACGTCACTTTCAGTATTCCAAGACGTAACTGTTCTAATTACCCTTTTCATCAAATATTACTGGTCAGCATCTTTAATATCCAGGGATAAAGTAGTAATTCACTTTCCCTAAAGGCACCCAGGTTTGCATATAAATAACCCCACATCTGCTTTAATAAACACCACAACAATCAATATAGAAAATAAAATAAAATAAAATAAAAATGTGACAGTTCATCAATGGCAGCTATTCAGTCTGCCCTTTTCAGTTACCAGCTGGGTTTTATCTTCTTCTTTCTCCCTTTGCCATAGATTTCTTTTTTGAATTTTCTGTATGTGTATATATATATATATATATTTTGTTATATCGTCATTTTCTAAGTCGATCAGCTTCGCAGCCTGTTTTTTTTTAGAAAAAAAAAATAGGTTTGAGTTTAGATCTATGTGATACAAGCGTGATCTGTTTATTTTTTGTTGGGTAAGAACACTGGAGGCAGCGGTTCATCGATCTGTTCCCTGAAAAGCGATAAATATAGCAACAGGAAGCGATCGATAAACCTCTGCATCCAGTGCTTAACCCGCCTCACATTGTTAGGGCATCGATCTGGTTTTCTGTTTTCTCTCTGGTATTCAATTTGTGGTCTCGACTAATTTGAATTTGCGTTGTTTAAGATCTGGTAAACTTAAAAATGTTTTCAATCTGGTTCAATTATTTTGAACTTTGGATTTGCGTGGTTTAAGATCTATTTTGAGTAAAAAAAAAACGTTTTCTATCTGAATTTTTTGATTCATTTATTTTGGATTTGCGTTGTTTAAGATCTATTAAGTAAAAGAAAACGTTTTCTATCTGAATTTGCTTGGAGATTTGCGTTGATCTATTTAACAAAAAATGTTTTCTATCTGAAATTTTTGAGGTTTCGATAGGATTTGAATTTGCATCGTATAAGATTTCTTTTATGAAAGATAAAAGTTTTCTATCTTTTTCAATTTACTTGGATTTGCGTTGCTTAAAATCTATTTAACTAAAATTAATAAATGTTATCTGAATTTTGTGAACTTTTGATTAAGTTGGATTTGCGTTTGATAAGATCTATATATAAAAAAATAAGTTTTCTATCTGAATTTTCTTCAATTCCCAGGTATAACAAAACGGACAACTGTTCATGATAAGCTCCTGCTTCAACCTAAATAAAAAACTTTTTTTTGTAGGGTTGATTTGTTGGATTTCACGCCAGACTTGCAAGGTTTTTTTTTTTTTTTTGAAAAAAATAATTATGAGATACTTAATAAATTTAATTGAGTGAACACATGAAGAAATTAACCTAATATTTTAGTTGTTTTTTTGTTGGATTTAATGTGCGTAGAATTTGATGATTTCTTTATAATATAATAAATATATGGAGATTCCATAGAAATTCTTTTAATTATTTATTGTCATTTAATTGTATGCTGTTGCTATTTTTTTTTTCCTTTTTAAAATATGATGTATTTGGCCGCATTAGTTCAGTTACACTAACATCATTGTAGATATCGCCTGGTCACTTGGGATTAAGCACTTTATAGCTAAACCTAAATATTTAAGTATTCTGAATTTGATTTATTATAATTTAAAAGTTCTTAAAATCTAAAAAAACTTTATGACATATAATTAATATTAATTCATACTCTTATCATATGTAACTAAAAAACTTTATTACATGTAATTAGTATTAATTCTCTAGTTATGTGAAGTTTCTTTTTGCTTTACGATTATTATTTCTGAAATAGAAAAAAAATTCATAGTTTGTCATTAAATAATTTTTTATTTATTATGTGAAACTGAGAGGAGAACCTCTTATTTGCATAGTTTATCTTTTCGAAAACGGAACGTTTTTTTTTTTTAATTATATGGCGAAAAAGTACATGTTGGGAAATGCATTTGAACTTTTTCGGTCGTTCTGATTTTTTTATTTTTCTGTTTTAACGTATAATATTTAATTCATTTATATTTAATTTATGTATGATTCTTAATAAATGCATTATTATTTTTTAAGTCATTTTGTTATTTTTAAAAAAAGAATTCGACTAATTTAAAACTTTAATTAAGAGAAGCTTGTAACATGTATTTTTTCAATTGGTCCTTTTGATATGGGAATGTTCATTTTCCTTTTTTTACCACTCCACTCTTATTAATCACTTGTCAATTGATGTCAAATTGAATTTAGTGCTATGATACTTTTATGGTTTTTGGGTAAGATTAAGATAAGAATCAATTGGTTAGCAAAGTATTTAATGAGTGTCACTTTCATGTTAGTTGAGTGCAAAAGTAAAGAAAAGTATTGAATGTGGGAAATATGAAAGTAAGTA